>APFE030806788.1:59211-70189 GCA_000404065.3 Pinus taeda | reverse complement strand
ATATACATAGAGATTTTCCCCTGGATCCCAAAACCGAGACTACTAGCTTGATTTTTCATTATATCCCTTTCAATGTTATAATACATATTTATACATGCTGAAGCATCCAATACCATGGACCGAAAACCATCGCATCCAAAACCATGTGCAAAATTCATGCACAAAACCATAGGTAGGTCTGCCCAACCTAATATAGGGTCCAAAAAAAATTTCCCAAGCCGCTGCCCTAGACCCCGTAGAGGGGGGCTACCTGCCCCCCTCAAACCACCCAGACAAGGGGGTTGCCACACCCCTGTGACCCCCCCGCTGCACAATCGGCAAAATGAACGGGGGGCTCTGCCCCTCCTCTAACCCCCCGGTTCAGTATGTAGGCTAGTCGTGGAAATAATATAACACAACCCAACATTTGATGAATTATTGGATGAATTTCATGGATCAATTTACTTCATCAAGATGGATCTTCGTTCAAGATATCATCAAATCAGAATGAAGACTTAAGACATTCTAGAAACAACACTTAGAACTCATGAGGGTCATTATGAATTTTTGGTCATGCCTTTTGGTCTTAACAATGCACCTTCTACATTTCAAGGTTTGATGAATTCCATTTTCAAACCCTTCCTTACAAAATTTGTGTTAGTATTTTTTGAAGATATACTAATCTATAGCAAGTCTTGGAAGGGTCATGTTCAACATGTTGACAGGGTGCTCAAACCATTAGAGGAGAAACAATTATATGCAAAAAGATCCAAATGTTTCTTTGGAGTACAAGAGGTGGAATATCTGGGTCATATTATATCTCATGAAGGTGTTAAGATAGACCCTAGCAAAATTAAAACCATTAAGCAATGGAAAATCCCCACATCCATAAAGCATCTTCGAGGATTTCTTGGGTTGACAGGGTATAATCGCAAGTTTGTTAAGAATTATGGGAGAATAGCAGCACCTCTAACAACATTATTGAAGAAAGATGCATTTTCATGGACTCCAGAAGCAATGAAGGCCTTTGAACATCTTAAAGAGGAAATGTTCCAAGCACTGGTCTTAGCTACACTGAACTTCACAAAAACCTTTATTGTGGAATGTGATGCCTCAGGAAATGGAAATGGTGTTGTTTTAATGCAAGAAGAAAGACCCATTTCTTTCAAAATTTGTCCAATCAAAGGAAAGTATTTACACAAAGTTATTTATGAGAAGGAAATGTTGGCAATACTACATGCACTTAAGAAATGGCGACCCTACCTAATGGTAAGACACTTCAAGGTAAAAACAGATCATGATAGTCTTAAATACTTTTTAGAACAAAGATTATCTTCAAAAGAGCAGCAAAAATGGGTTCACAAAGATGTTGGGTTATGACTTTGAAATCATCCACAAAAAAGGGAAGCAAAATGTTGTGGTAGATGCACTCTCAAGAAAGGATGAGGATGTGGAAGCATTTATTTGCGCCATTTCTATTATCCAACCAGATTGGATAAATGAAGAAAGGAATGAATGTAAAAATGACGAAGAAGTGTGGGTTCTCATTCAAAAGTTACAACAAGATCCCAACACATCTAATACATTTAGCTGGAAAAATGATTTGTTATGGTACAAAGATCGGTTATACCTATGTAAGAATTCCCAACTAAAACAAAAGATTCTTAGGGAGTTGCACACCTCTCCCTTAGGAGGGCACTCAGGATTTCTAAAAACTTACCACAGGGTTAAGAAGGAATTTTTTTGGGATGGCCTTAAATCATATATTCAAAAGTTTGTGGCGAAATGTTTGGTTTTCCAACAAAATAAAGTTGAATCAATTAAGACCCTAGGTCTATTACAACCTTTATCCATTCCAAGCCAATGTTGCGAGGAGGTTTCAATGGATTTTATCATAGGTTTACCCAAGTCCGAAGGAAAGAGTGTTATCATGGTGGTAGTTGACATACTTACCAAGTATGCACACTTTTGTGCATTATCTCATCCATTTAAAGCGAGTACAGTTTCTACTACATTTATGGAAACAATTCAAAAGCTACATGGAAACCCAAAGATTATTGTAAGCGATAGAGATTCCATTTTCACTAGAAATTTTCAGACAAAATTATTTTCTTGTCTTGGTACTTAGTTAGCTCATAGCTCATCTTATCATCCTCAGTCTGATGGGCAAACTGAGATAGTAAACAAATATTTGGAAGGATATCTTCGTTGCTTTGTATCTAAGAAACAGACACAATGGGTCAAATGGTTGCCTCTGGCTGAATGGTGGTATAACACTTCCTTCCATATTGCAACAAAAATGACCCCATTTATGGCACTTTATTGATATCATCCACCATCCATCACGTCATATTTAAGAGAAAATTCTAAGGTTCAAGTAGTGGAAGATCACATTGAGCATCAACAACAAGTTCTCCAACTCTTAAAGGATAACCTCACCTTGGCGCAGAATAGAATGAAACAACTGGTAGATCAACATCACAGCGAAAAAAGTTTTGATGTAGGTGATTGGGTATTCCTATGGCTGCAATGATATAAACAAATGTCCCTCAAGAAAGCTAAGAAGGATAATAAATTATCACCAAAGTATTATGGTCTGTACAAGGTGTTGCAAAAGATAGGTATTATGGCATACAAATTGGAGCTTCCTGCAGCTTCGCGAGTGCACCCAATTTTCCATGTTTCATGCTTAAAGAAGGTTATAAGTGACAAGCTCCCAGTTCAAACAATATTGCCAAAACTTGATGAGGAAGGAAAAATCATATTGGAACCTGAAGCAATTAAAGAAACAAGAACTTATCAAGTGGAAGAACTTACCCGTTGAAGATTCCACATGGGAGGATGAGAATCTTATACATAATCATATAGAACTACTCAAGTGTTGAGGACAACACTTTTCTGAAGGAGAGGGGCATGTTAGGTCCCTATAATACTAGTGATTCCCCCATTACTATTGCCATTGTATCCTTTATTGTTATTGTTGTGCCCCTATTGTCCCCATATTTTTATTTTTGTGCCCCATAGAAGCCCACTATTGTTATTTTTGTGCCATTATATTATTATTGTAAGGTCACCTTTGGTTATATTGTGACCCCTTAGACTCTTATATATAGAAAGGAGGTTTTTTCATTTGTATCATCCAAGAATTGTTCATTTGTGTAATGTAAAGGAGGTTTCCCCCTCGAAGAGGCTGAATTCTAAGGTGTTTATATCTCTTTTCTATCTTATTGTGAGATGGTTTCATAACAAGGCATTCCCATGCTTAGAAGTAATAAATCATGTCCGTTGATCAAGTATAAAGAGGATCCAAAATGTATATATAAGTGAACAGAAGGAGATATATAATACACAATGGATCATCAGATCATAGCCATAAAAGAACACAACAGAGCTATGTCTCATATCACATATAGAAGAACATTTGATCAATGATGCAAGAATATTGTTTGATCAATGATGTTGCATAATTGATCCTCATAAAAGTACCAAGTCATATAGGTGGAATAGTGGTACTACATAAACTCGGGTGCAAACATATAAGATGTTTCTATGAAGGACTGCAACATATAAAGGTGGAAGGTGTTAATAGAAGAAAACTGAAGGAGCTGTCAAGTGAACCAAAATTTTGACACAACCCAAGGTCTTCACCGACCACAGATGGTATATTTCTACACGATGGGAATAAATGAGTTGAAGTTGACCTTGTGAGAAATCATTTGATTATCGATCATTGATGTATATCTTTAACAAATGTGAGACAACTCACCAATAATGATAATGAGTGTCAAGGTACCCCAGTACAATCTAACAAGAGCGAATAAATGTGTTGAAGTAGAGCACTTGAAAGAATCTATCAATCAAGAGACATTGATGTGTTCTCACTGTCGACAGTGAAGGAGTCTACCACTAATGACTACAAACCCTAAGGTAATGAAAAAATGAACCTAGACCTTATTCCCATAGTAATGAGTCGGAGTCGATGGGTAAAGATCTGTTGGAAGGAAGGAATTAAGGCATCCCACATCAACCAGTGTGAGTGTAACTCGCAGGCCAATAATTTGGAAGAACTCAGACAAAGATAGATGAAGTAACCATTCTAAAGTACATTTCCGGCGTACACAAGATGTGTCTAGTGCACGACAGAAATCCTCTGAACCAACCAATAATGAAAGCTGACACAAAGGTGAGGAATCCACCAATAGGGTCAAATGGAAACCAAAGTACTACAAAAATCCCAATGTGTGATAATGTAAGTTGACGTTGAACACAAGGGAAAACACTTAGTCAAAGGCCCAAGGTACTGATCGATGTTGAGCACAAGGTCACCTATCAATGATGTAAATAGGACTAGGGTGCGAATCTAGGTATACTCTTAGAGCAATTTGTTGAAGTCGATAATCAAAGACCTGCCACTAAGAATTCAATGGGGACCTCCTTAACCAGCACGAGTGAAGGACCAAATAGTTGATCTGATATTGAAGATAACTTGACAGACCAGGTATGGCTGACAGAAATGAGTCAAGAGACACCACATAATGGCTGATAATTGGTTTACTTCCCTTGAACAAAATCACGACTCAATGTGACTTTATAGCAGCATAAGATAAATTTGTAGAAGTTTGCAATGCAAGAGGCATTAACAAAATCTCCATATGATTGGAAGAGATAACCAATCAGAGGAGGAATGACTCGTGAATAAGGTTATGGATTCCCTAAAGCCAAAATAAGTCCCAACCTAATGAAGGAAAGACTCATTTTAAGTGCTTTTCTCAAGGGTGATACAATTGACTTGAGCTGCCACCAAATGATGAAGAAAATGTCAGGTTCTCACTCTTTTTGGAATATTGAATTTTTTTGTCTTTTTCACATTTAAAGCCTGAAAAAGAATAAAAGAATGCCTATAATACAGTGGAGAGAACGAGTGTCAATGGAAAGTGCACTATTTCCTGGGACTAGAAAAATCCTATGCTCAATGCAAGGTGGTGGATGTTGGCCATCAACACTCGGGGGATCTTCTCTCCACGGAAAAATCGATGTCAAGTCACAAAGGCTAATGAATGCATGGTTTGAACTTGCAAAAGGTCATGGTCAAAAGTGGCTTATAAATGAGTCCAAATGAAGCCAGCTTAAGGCCAAAATAGGCACAAGTAGTCAAAATGAGATGCAGCAGTACAACTTAGCACATCAGAGCCTCTAGGGTATAAGGCTAGAAAAGAGCGAAGAAGAAGAAGAATGAGGCTTCAAAGCAAATTCATGGTGGGACTAAAGAGGACTCCCAAACCTACATAATACTTGTAGTATTGGCGACATATGCCATCAAGGATCTAACTAGGAAGCCCATGGAAGGAAATTCTCTACCACTATGTTAACGATTTTACAAGATGGCGAGTGAAAGCAGTTAAAAAATCACAACATAATGGGGTTGACCCTATGGAAAAATATCGTAGTATGAGGTCAATATTCATAATGCAATGAAAAAGTGATATGCCTTAACCTATATTATAGTTAGAAAACAATACCTGCCACGATGGGTCAACAATCATGGAGTTGAAGCGACAGAAAAACATCTCTAAGTCTTTGTTACCCTGAAAAGTAACCTCTCTCAACACTTCAAAAAAAAAGTTAAAAGTTCATAAAATTATAAAAATAGAAAAATATTGAACTTTAGAAAAGTGGGTTTTTAAAATTTGGCTATAAAAGAACTTTTTGAGCTCACCCAAATTCATTTTCACCATCCAAGTTTTGAGAAGAGGCCTCTTGGAGCAAATTTAGGCAAACTAAATTGATCAAATCCACCAACGAATTCATCACATGCGTTCTTCGGGTAATTTATATCCTTAAACGCATTCATTTGATCCAAAATTTAATGATTTCAAATTGATTTTAGGGAGAGATTTTTTTTTAGATGATGCTCGATGTCTACGTGAGTCGACAAATTGAAAACCTCGTATAGAAATCTCTACATGCGAGTTTTCAAAGGAAAAGTCGCATGCGTACGCGATTGTTCTTTACAGAAGTCACGTACAATTAGAGTAAAATGGAAAACTTAATTTCTAATGGATGAAATCCTTCAATTTTGCAGGATGTCGATCATTTGGAGAGAGAGAGAGCATATCAATGTTGAAAATGCAGTCTTAGAGGATCAAGAATTGTTAGATGGATTAAAAAATTGTAGATTGCTCAAATTCTTTTGATGCCCAACATGAAAACATAGATTCAATTGCTAGAGATGTAGTTCATTACTGGGACCTAGAGAAGGAGCTATTTGTTATATATCATATGCCTTTAAAGATTGAAATAGAGGATATCTACTTCATAACAGGGCTTTCTAGAAAGGGGTAAGAAGTTGACCTGAAAAGAAAGGCTCGTGGAGGCCTTAACATTGCAGATTATATTGATGTATATTGTGCACCAAATACCAACAAGGTCAGATCACAGGTTCTAGTCAAAGAAATCACGAACCTGGCAATCAAAATAATCCTCTTTATCATTTCCAAGATGGCAAGTTCAACCTCACTACATTAGGCTTCACAACCTGCTATGTTCTTGGCAGTAGAATGCCTAAGACTAGTAGTCTATGATTGGTGTACAACACTCTTGACCAACGTGGAGAGACAATTGACTTCAATCAAATAGGGTAAAACAATGGTAGCATCCTTTTCTCATTATTCTTTGAGCGGATTCTGGTGCTACGACCTAGAGTAGCCACTGCCATCAACATTCCTAGAGATCCTAGGATGGCCAGATGGGCAGATCTGATAAAGTGACTTGGCGAGGATGAATTCACTTGGGTGGCCTTCGATTACCATTTCTTCCACTAGTGAGAGAAACAAGTCGTGGCCATAAATGATTACCCCTATGCAGGTGTGGACTTCTGAGAGGACCTAGAGCTAACACTTCCAGCAGGAGTTGCATGGGGCAACATTGGTAAAAATTTTGATTTTTAACTTATTTAATTTTTTTGGATTTTTTAATATAATCTCAAAATATTTTTCCATGAAACAAAAATCTTACAATATTAAATGATCATTATACATATATTGGACCAGTGAGATCTGACGGTCTACGGAGGCATAGGCATCGCGAGAGAGATGCAAAGAGAGAAGCACCCGAGTCTAAGAGATTTCTTCATGTTGTTCAAAGGAACTTGGAGAGTTTGACTTACCAGATTCCCATGGTAGCAATAGAGGATCTCCCTAAGGCTATACAAATACGAGTGGTTGGAGTACCACGAGAGTGGGTGCGACTCTTCGAATGACTGGAAAATGCCATCATCTTCTTCCGAGATGCTCATCCAAGGCAGGGCCTACAACCTTATATTTATATATGACTGATCTTTTTTTATATATGGACATGATCAAGCTTAAGCTCTAATTTTGTAGTACATTTTTCCACATTTTGTAATATTTTTGACATACTCTATCTATCTATATATAGAGACTTCATGATGATTCGATCATACATACAAATGATTTTGTGATATTTTTGATTTAATGTGATGAATGATTAATGCGCCAATCCAATGCTTGGTTAGCTATGAAATCAATAAATGCATTATCTGATCATGGAATATGAATGAAAGTAATAAAAGTAAACGATCTTTGCAATAATATCACTCTCAGAAATTGGTGATGTAATAAAGGATCCCTCACACAATAAATGTTATTTAAATGAGGCACAACTAGGTTGAATCCAAATAAACCACTAATGATTCAATACCATATGATATTGCTTTAGATAGTAAATTGATAATGACACTGTATTCAACCATATTATTAGAAGTAGGACCAATACATATGCCTCTGAGACTAACAACTGACAAGATGGATAATATATTACCAAGCGATGGAAGCTAAGTTCCGAGTGTGTCTACTAGCACCATCGGTGAATCCTAAATACACCAAATCACCCATCGAAACATATCAAGGCAAATCAAAAATATCATCGTCGCCACGAGACCCATATAAAGAAATAAATGACTATGTACAATATTTACAAAACAGAGAAAATTTTAGGCAAGAGCCTAGGCATAATAGTTCTTGAGATATTCTTCAGGGGAATAATCAGCTCCGATGAAGATAACACTAGGATTCTTAGAAATGTTCACCAAAATAATTTCCGAAATATTAGATATATTATGTTCGGCATAAATATGTGTGATTTGAACTTAAACAGGAACGCCACAAAATAGCAATATAACTACAAATTTAGAGATGCAACAGATATAACATTTCATTTACTTAATATCAAAGAACTGAAATATGCTTACAAACAGAACGAAAATAAACTAGCTCGTGCAATGATAGCTTATCTATGAGAAGAGATATGGCGGCTACATGCCTCTAAACTGTGTTACAATGAGGCTCAAAGGCATATTTATTATTAAGAAACAATGGAAAACCCTAAACATCCAAAAACCTAACCCTAGGAGATGAAGCGCCAAAATTGTGGGCCTTGTTTGGGTAAATTGGTACATCAACTTCCCGTGGTTGTAACTTTGGCATACGATCTTTGTTTGACGTGCACAATACCTCATTAGAAATATCTATCCAAGGAATACAAATTTCAACTACAAACATTGATTAAAAACACATTTTTGCCCTTTTTCCAAACAAACGTCGTTTAGGGCCTCAAAATGGCTCCAAAAGTTCAGGACCTGAAAAACGTCCAAAAATAGTAAACTTTGGTACAATTAAGGAAATTGAAAAACTAAAAGAAAGAGTGGTAGGGGTCCAAGTGGAATAGGCGGGTGGCTACCAATATCCACCTGGATTAATGTGTTGGAGTCAAAGGGTTATGAACATTTCCAGTAGAAGAAGGACTAGACGAGTTTGATTCAACTTCACACAAGTCAAGGAGAAAATAGGACCAATCATGCATGTCATCCCACAGTATTTCTACACCGGTAATTGCTTCTAGAATTTCCTCATCGGATGGTAAAACAATATCAAGGCAATCCATAGCTGAAGTGAAATCAACGGTCTAGACTAGCGCCACATCCCCATCTTCATGCTCTTATGGGAGAGAGATGGGATCAGGACCTATAGAGTTCACAATAGATTGATATGCAATTTTTGCTGCTAATATTGGATAATCCATTCCACCTACTTGCCCCTATTCTAATGTCACAGTAGGAGGGGGCAAGGGCCCAGGATAAAAAATAATGAGTTATGAAAGAACATGGCGGAGGAACGATCTTGAAGGATGAAATGGCATTGATATGAGAAACAACAGATGAAAGATCGATATTACCCATTAAAGAAGAATACATTCCAACTCCTAAATTATCGACATGATGCTTGATATTCTTCACCAAGGGAACATTGGAGTCAACAGATGCATTGGGATCATTATGGGAATAAGCTATCTGATCAAGCGTAACAATTATCCCTTCATGAGGGAAGCATAGGATGTGAAATAAATACGAGACAATAGCATCCATTGCATAAAACCAGCTGCGACCCAAAAAAGATTGTAATCGAGACTATCTCTACTTCCACATTAGCGACCTTGGCCCTTACACAAATAGGGAAGGTAGGTAGAATCCCATGAGGCCTATGAGAATTGCCATAAAATGTAGTTAAGAGAGTAGGAGAGGTAAGAAATTCAGGTGACCCCATAGCCTTCCAACATGACATAGACATGACACATGTGGAAACCCCTTCATCAACTACAATTTGAAAGATGGTCTTCTTATGATATGTAGATTTAATCTAGAAATCCATGTGATGAGGGAGTCTAGTCTTAACATTTGACATATCAAATGTGACTATCATAGAATTCTTTGGGTCTACTGCTCCAAACGCAGTGAGAAAATAACTCCTTTGTGCGTGACACGATTGGAGTACCTCTAACGCTGACATGGCACAGGGGCTCTAAGCTAAATATTTGAAAATAGAGTATTTCTGAGTAGTCCTCGCATTGGGATTATAGGTCGAACATTTTGAGGAGCCTTTCAACATTGGAGGTATAGGCTTTATTGTAGGACTCTAAATATGAAGAGGTTTTGAGGTATCAGAAGAAGTTTTAGTGTTATAAGGTTCTGCCTCTACATAATCATGAGCTCTTATTGAAATATCAACATGAGACTTAACCATATTTACATTCGATGTAGATTCCCCATCTTGGTTTCTGCCTGTAGGGGTTCCAGCACTAGCATTCACACCAACAAATAATTTATACCCTTGGGAAAAGGGGTTGGTAAGCACAGCTTGGGAACTAGAAGACACTTGTCAAGCATCCTGAAGCTCAAGGAAAATATGGGTAAGGTGATCCCAACTACATAACTTACATGGGAACTTAACCTTCTCATTAGATTCCTTTTTTCCCTCACCAGTGTCATCACTGGGTTTATTAGCATTTCCCTTCCCTCCCTTATATTTTTTTTTCCCACATCCCTTCTTCTTCCATCAGATTATTGATTTCCTTGGGGATTGGAGGATGAGTCAACGTTAATTGCCAAAGGCTGAGGAGGATCAGACACAACCGACATATTTTGTGTTGCAGAAGCAGATTGTAATGACAACTGTTGTAATTGATTCAATAAACCAGATAGATTGCTATCAATCGATCCTATAACTCTGTCAGCATGGGGACCGGATGCTATCGGGAAATCTAGTGTCTATTTAGAGTTGCTAGTCCCACTAAGATGGGTAGTTATCTTAGAAACAAACAAACTAAAGCCACTTTCGTTTTCCTTTATGAGAAGTAGATAGGAGAAGAGTGAAGAATACCAACCTCAATCTTTCGCTTAGTTCCTCGCTTGTTCCTTCTCCCCTCTGACAGATCTTTGCCGCTCCTTCCTTGATTAGCCCGCTTCAAAGAGTACCTGTAAAGTCAAAGCAGCATAATACCTTCAAAGTATAGAGGTCTACAATCATAAACAATATAGGACCAGATATATATTGACCACACAAATGCATATATCATCAAACATACAAGAATGTGGAGGAAAAATTGAATAGCGTTATTGATATAAAGATTAGAAGAGAGGATTACA
>APFE030806788.1:47338-58363 GCA_000404065.3 Pinus taeda | reverse complement strand
TGATGTAATCAGCTGACCTTGTTCCTTTAGGGTATGAAACAACACTTTTAGGGACTTAGAAGCCCTTGGTTTATGGACATATATGATTGGGGTTGTAGTGCCCAAATATGTCTATAACACTAGAGGCTAGTCTGGTTATAATGGATTAGATCATTCGTTAATTTCAAAATATCTGGAAAATCAAGAATTGCCAGGAATGGTGAGCATGGAGGAACAAGAGAATTCCAAGTGGAATTTCCAACATTCAAAAAAGAGTATCTTGAATTTTGAGAGGCACCAGGTTGCCAAGGGTTACTCGTAGAAACACCTGAACCATAAGGAAAACCTTATAGTCTAGGGGTATACAAAGGATATCCACCCCTACTGCAGGGTTACTTGTCTTAGGAAGACTTCCTTGTAGTGGAACATTATATGAAGGCGTAAGGCCCTGATGAGGATTCCATGCACAGCTAAAGGAGGAAAAACTTGCGAAGTACCGAAAGGAGGGAAGGGCATACTCTCCCTTTGACCAAATAGATGGGAAATATTCCCTAACCCAAAACCACTCACAAAAGGATATGCCAAGCCTTGGTTCCATTGAAAAGGATTAATGTTTTGAGCATGACTAGAGAAATGCATTAATCCTATATTCAACGATGGATTTAAAGGAGGGACATGTCCACTTCCAAATTGAAAAACTTGTAAAGGCATTGAACTAGTAGCCATCGAAGTCATAGATGTAGAAGCAGTAGAGTGTAAAGTCAAAGACATCGAGGGAATCCCACTAGATGGAATTCTGAAAGGATAAGATCTCATGAAAGGAGCTAACCCCCACTTAGAATCAGGATGGATATAGAGCCAACAACTATTGTACTATGCGTGATAAAAGATATAGGAATAGTACCTCCTCATACAACTGAGGAAGGCGTATGTACACCAATAGTATCGGCAAAGCCACTAAGATTAACCATTAGGAAGAAATAAGGAGAGTGAATAGGGCTAGCCAACCTATGATTTGGAGTACCCACATATGAAATGACGTAAGGAAGATGAGAAGGAAGAGGTTCTGTAGGAGTCTTAGGAGGCTCTGAAATGCCTTCAATTTCTACTTCGTCTTCTGATTTGAAGAGTACTCTAGCAAACACTGGAGCGTTGTCATTTGTGGACTAGACTAGGTTTACCCTATGAAATGAGAGCCATCGAAGAAGGATCTGCCTTTGTGTTAGATAACACTGGTTCAAAAGAACCAACAGAATTACTCCTACCCCTTATAGGTGAAGGCTCGACATTCATAGGTGGAAGCCCACGAAGCCTTCTAGACCAATGATTTGGTCGGTCAATCACTTTTTATATATTAAGAGAAACTAAAGACTCAAAACACCCATGGAAATATAGGAGCATAAAGAAATCGCTAAAAATATTCTAAAGATACAACCAAACAAACAACTTCCATGTATTTCCACTCCGAGGGATTAAGACCAGACACCAAAATACAAGAAAGTGACGATAAGGATCTCTCGAATGTAGTTTGGGATGATGAGGGCCCAAACCTACCAAAGAAGATATCATAAGCAGTTACGTTGATCTCCAAACAATAGCCTTTGTCGGTACAAGTACCCAAGATTCGCAAGAGAACCCCCCAGAAGTACTATGAAAGTGATGCAACATCTGCCTCAGGTACCACGAGCATTCCCCCCACTAGTCCCCTATGTGGTCCGTAAGAAAGGAAACTAAGATCAATAGTTCGTGATCAGAAGTTGGGTGGAACAGTTGTGGGCTTGTGATCCAACAAGTAGGAGAGGGGGTTAGAAGATATTTTTCAGACAACTTAATGAGACTGGATTTCCACTCTTCAGTAAACTTCTATACTTTCATTTCAAGTGGCCTTGGAGAGTTTACTCTCCACACACCTATTCCAAGGCCTTAATTCCCTAGACTAGTTGATGTTACTATGACAAAAATAAAATGTCTAGCTCATTTTAATTAGGCACTTATTTTAATTGTTTTTTATTTAGGACAAGGGAAGCGAAAGTGCAACGAATGATTTGATGACGCAAAAGAAATAAATAGAAAACTTAGGCTACATGCAAATTCAACACTTTTTTTTCTTCAATGAAAGTGATTTCTACACGGGTTCTATGAGAAAAATAAAAAATAAAAACTCTTTTTCTTTTTCTTTTTAAACACTCACACATTCACACCTAAAGAAAAAAACTAAATGATGTCTAAAATGCAACTTACCCTAATGCACACTAGAATGCAAATGCAAGATTCAAGTAAAGCTAAAAAAACAAACAAAGGTGAACTCAAAAGAAAAAGCCAATTTATTGAGAAAAAATAAGAATATCTCAAAGAATAAATACTCCTTAAAGAAAAAATACTCTTAGCCCTAAAACAAGAATTCACACTTTTGCCAAAAACTCAAAACATTGAACAGTAAAAAAACCAAAGAAAAGAAACCCAAAGCAAATGTTTTTATTTTTCTTTAAAATTTTTAAAGACTAAAAGTGAAAGAAAGTGTAAGAAAACCTCAAATTAAAGACCAACAACAATAAAAAGACTCAAATCCCACTAGTCCTCAATGATCCCAAATATTAAAAGATTAATGTGAATAAGAGACAAAAATACCTTGAATGATTTGGTCAAGAAGACACAAAGGATTCTGGAAATCAGAAAGATTCGAGAGAATTGAAATCTCTCATTTACCCAAGAATTACAAACACCTTTCTCAAACAAACAATGAAAAAAAAAAAAAAAACTAGCCAACTTCAAGAATGTAAAAGAAGCAATAAAAACAACTGGGTTATAAACAAGTTTCAAAAACAACCAACTGACCTAAAAGCACAGAACAACCAGACACTTGTTAAAGAAAGTCTGAAACCCAACTTTAGATATAAAAAGCTTCAAAAAATACAAACCTTAGGTTGACATAGGATTTTCACAAAAGAGATGGAAAAAAGAAACAAAAATTGATAAAGATAATTCCAACCCTCATTCAAACCAGAAAGACACAAGAAAACATGGTCAAATCCCTAACAGAAGCCAAAAATTAAAAAATTCAATTTTTTAGATCTGTACACGACTATGTGACTCTAGAACGATGTATGTACGTGACTTTTTCTGAAGAAACGTGTATACGCAGGTTTATTTGGAAGAAAACATGTATATACGCAACTGTCTACAATAAAAAGCACGTACCAATAGAGAACTAGCAAAAAAAAAAAAAAAAAAGCCCTGATTCAAGAGACCAGACTGAATGGCCATATTTCTTAAGAGTCAAGAAGGCGGGAAAAGTTAAGAAACAATAGACCAAAACCCATATCAAAGAATAACAACCCTTCTAGGAAATACTTGATGGTATTCCCCTGGGGAGTGACCAATTCTGTTTGTGGAAAAAGTTCCCTAAGGTAAGGGTTGACAACCTCAATAGAGCAGAACAAGACAATCAACAAAGAGCAGTCAAGAAAGCATGCCAAACATGTGAATTAATATACATGGATTTGGAAACATACTTGGAGGTCCTACGTTTGATGATGTTCCCATGGGGTATAAACCCTATGCTTCCTCCAGAACAATCATGCCTTCAAGTCAATTAACAAAAGAATATTCATGATAAATAATTCAATGTTCATACATAAAACATATGTTAGATCATCATATGTAAGCATACAAGTTACTATTCATGAGACAATAACATATCATGAATAAGATGTGAGCTTCTTTATTGATTAACAACAATAGGTACATGAAAGGTACAACATGATCCAAGCCAAAGCACTGACAAATCCTTCCTCTGAATCCATCCAACTCAAGCCACGAAGACAACCTCTCTAACAAATGCAAGGAGATGCTACAAGGATGATGAAAAATTATGCAAAGGAAATTGGGGTTTCCATGGACACTAGGAGTGCAAGAGGCATGGGAAAATCAGACTTGATATAGGAGAAAAATGGGTATAACGTCGATAGTCCTTTTATTATGTCTTTAAGGCCTACCCAAGTGGTGTATATATATCACCTGAAATTAGTTAATTCAGTTGTGCTATGGGCTCCTATAGGTGGGCTCTCGGTAAAACCTAGGAACCCTGCCCAAAAAATAGAATATTATATTATTTTTTCATATTTCAAAAGGTATACGTGGGTATAGAGTTATAGAACTCGCGTACATACGTGATTTTTGTGTGGGTACAGTTGCATATGGAATTTAAGATATTATTTTTTAATATAAGATCAAGTATGCATGGGAAAAGGTTGCCCAAGGCCATATAAGAGCATCAAGTCTACAAGAGTGCTAAATGATGGTATAACACCCATGCACACCTAAGGGTTAATGACGAGTTGTGGAGTCCACTATTGGGTGTATTGGCAAACCACCAATCAAAATATTAGTGATCCTTATTAATAACGAACCCCCTCCCCCTTTTACTACCAAAACAGACAAGGGGGGTCCATGAAAATCCATCGATGGTAAACGGTATAGTGACACTGTAAAAACATGGAAGTCATGTGGTAGGCATAGTGAATTATGATTTGCGCATGGAGGAGCCCATAGGACATGTCACCCCAAAAGGATTGTCCCTGGAAATTTTCAAAGGGAGCGCAAGGCCAAATGTCTAGGGATAGGGATCCAAGAGGACATTATGGAGGACATTAGCAGTAGATGTAGTTATGTTTGGTGCAATTTATCTAGTGGGAGACCCAATAGGCCATGTCCCCCTGGAAGTCCTTGAATCCCCAAGAATTATCCAAGGTTCGCAGGTTAAAACATCCAAGGAAACAGTCTGAGGGTGAGGTGGCCAGGCAAGTTCACACAAGTATATGTTGATTGGTGCACGGCATAGCAGCGACAGACCCCATGGATTACACATCACCCTTGAAGACTTGTCCCTAGAAGTTTCAAGGGCATACACAACTTAAAACTCCAGGGATAGGGTGTCGAGAGGACATGAACGAGTGAGGAGGAAAGGTACAAGGATGCGATAAGCTTTGATTGGTACACGTCAACCAAGTGAGGGGACCCCACTTCACACATCACCCCAAAAGGATTGTTCCAAGAAGATTTGAAGGTAGGTGTGAGTCTAAGCATCCAGGGTGATGTGGTGTCGAGAGGACGTGGATAAGATGATATATGGTGTGATTGTATTGGTTTACATAGTTGACATGGAGCCATGAAGGCATGATTATGTTAGCATGATGTGGCACCAATGACGGTGTGACATGTGGCATGCAAATTTGGAATTTTCAAGTACCTAAGTGGGTTGAAAATGGGTGACACGTGGCACCACTCAGCAAGTGAAACATGGAATCCCTGCAGAGGTGGCATACAAGTTGGCAGGGACACCTAACCCTGGAGGAATGACCTCCGATGTCCATGAGGGTGCACAAGTAGAAATTTCTAGGGAAATAGTTTCGAGACATGGTGGCATACAGGTGGTAGAGACAAACCATCCTAGCGTTTTTGTGATTGCTCCATGTGTGTGGTGTGTGGCCCCATAAGGACACATCACTTTGAACCTCAGATGGCTAGGTACCTTAAAGGTTTCTAAGCGATTCACATGAGCTTTCTCTAGGCTGATGAGGCATCGGGACACACTGGAGTACAAGTAGAACACAAATGGAGGGAAAGACCATTCATAGGAGTACAAATGGATTAATAAGTGGTCCCATTAGGACACGTAATTATAGAGGATTAACCCTGGCATTTTGGAAATGTTCTCATTGAGTTTTCCTGGGGAAATAGAGTTGGGCGCTAAGCTTGGCACCAGGACATGGTTATGTTCAGGTGAATGGACCGAGGGATAATGAACTGTGTAATGTGGATTGTTAATCCCTCGGGGATATAGCACAGAAGGGCTCGACAATGGTTATATGTGTGGTTTTTGTGTTAGGCCTTTGGGCTTAAAAAAAAAACACATTTGGGCATAATTTCAAACGTATGAACAAGTTGACAACTTTTGGCATTTTCCCCCATATTTGGCAGTTTGGGCTATATGTGGCATTGTGTTGCTAAACCTGCAAGCCCAATTATAGTGCATGAACGAGTTGGCAACATATTTAATGGCATGGAAATGTTTAGCAGTTTATTTGGAAGTTTGGCCAAATTTAGCAGTCAGTAAAATTTAGAAAATCATTTTTAAACCCTAATATTTTCCATAATTAAAAAATTGGAAGTTTAACTCAGTGTTTCATACAAAGACATAAGATTAAAATTTGAAGACTAATTTAACACATCTTGAAGACTTAACAGAAGTGGGACATAAGCAAAAATAAGAATTTATGCATGAAAAATAATTGAAGATAACTAAAGTGTTTAGATTTAAAAATATCAACTCTAATTCTATATAAGCATAATTGAATTTGCAGATTATAGATTGATTTCTACTGGTGTTGGTGTTGTGTGTGTTGATCATAGATCAGAAGATGTTGAAAGTGATTTTATGGTGATTGGGGTATGTGATTGAGGTGGAATTTATTTGTTTTATGAAAGGAAGTGGCCTTCATGATTTGAGTTTGAAAATGGAATGAAAGATGAATCAAAGAGGCTAAGCAAGTGGTAGCTTGTAGATCAAGGGTTTTATCTCCTTCCAGTACTGGATGGTAAATAGCCAGGGGTTAGAGCTCCTTTTAGTAGCAGCGGATAAATCAAGGGTTGTAGCTCCTTTTGGTGGTCGTTGATAAAATAGGGATAGTTTCTCCTTTCAATAATAGCTAATAAATTAAGGAATAGTATCCTTATTCTGGTTATAGCTAGAGAACTTTGTAACAAGTAGAAAATTTCCTTTGTGAAAGTAATTAAAGAGAAGTTTTAAGAATCTGTGTTTCATTTGTGCTTCTTGTGTTGATTCTTGTGATGCTTGTATGAATGTTCATTGAAGTTTTTACTAGTCTCCTAGTATTCTTTACTTATGAAAGAAAGTTTTAAAATTATTACAATATTGATTCACCCCCCCTCTCAACATTGTCCTGGTTTCTAACTTATCCTCAATCTAATTGAGTTTTCAATGATACTATTTGAGGAACACCACAAATAGAAGTTCATTATGCGGTTAGTAGGATCTTCCCCTTGTTTACCTTAAGATTTTGGAATGTATAAAGGAAACTTGGTGGGCATAGGGGACCAAGTGTTGTCATGTGCTATATGATTATTTGTCAATTTTGAAGGATCTAGGAGATTTAATGAAGAAACAAATGTAACATTGGGATTTGTGTTTGTCATAGTTGAAGCCTAATACGTGCTAGATGAAGGGATACCTTGAGGTAGTGTGGTAGCTAACAATGTGGTGCCTAGGTTCCATAAAAAGATGACTTTCTATGCTTTAGAAGAAAAATATTCAAAGGGGATTATTTGGATGCCTACTCACAAAGTCCTAACTTAGACTACAATATTCTTTTGTGACCCTGCAATGGTAGAGATTAATCAACACACTTTTTTAATGTATCTTCACTTTTTATCAATTTGACTCTTCTCAAAAGTATGTGTGATGGGTTTTAATTGGATGTGAAATTTAATTCCGCGTCCAATGAGTGTCTACACTTGAAATTTGAGTTAACCTATAAGGAGATAAGTCAAAAATACAATTAATAAAAAAATAGCTTTTCTCCTTTTCTCTCCAAAATATTTACATGTACCTCTTTTTAATTTAAAGGATTTTGATTGGTTTACATATTATGACATGAAAATTACAAGAAAAATCATGTTTTTATGTGGATTTGAGTCGATATGTGTTAATTTTTCATCAAAAATTATTCTCTTTTGCAACTATTACTTCAACAATTTCCAATAACATCCAAATTACACTTTCACTTCTTCAATTAACCAATGAAAATAGAGAAATATTAGATAGAACAATTATACAAATGCACAATGAAAAACAACCAAGAGACAAGAGACACAATATTTGGTTAATGACCAGGGAAAAACCCCACTGGGGGAAAACCCTTTGCAAAACTTCTTCTACCACAATGAGAGTAAAGGGGAAGAGAACACTTGAAAAAGTGAGGATTCCACTTCACACCCCAAATTAAAATTGATTTAGAAAAAAATTAAAGCCATCCATGTGGTAAAAGAAAAGAATGAATTATTTTTATTTAGTGGTTAATGATGACCAAACAACCTAAAATAATATAAAAAAATATTTAGGAGTGGGGAAAGATTATTATTGGATACCACCCTACTAAGGAACAAGAGAAAGTTACAAATTGAAGAAAAAATCATATCCATGCGGTTATGTTCTTGAAAGTTGTGTGGTTTCGATAATATTGCAAAAAAAATTGTAGAATCCACACATCTATTTCCTCAACAATAGTGTGGATCCTCCATGTATGTAAACAAGGACAAATTCTACCAAACAAAGGCCAAAATGGGGCACTTAAATGATCAATAGAGGCTAAAAATGAATAGAGAAATGAAAGTGACATATAAAGAAAGCCTGCAAACAACAAATATTACTGGAAAAGAGAAGTGGAGTTGCCAATCTGCTTGATGTATTTTGGTGCCAAAATATGAAATATAAAAGCACACAATAATGGAGCAATATTCAACCATGAATGATTGAGAATTGCACTAAACAAGAACACATAAGAAATAAAATGGGAAGCAAAGAATCCTTTTGTTGGCTTGATGGGGCCTGATCTAGGTTCAGAGTTAATTAGCCAAACAAATCCCTACACTATTGGCCCTTTCGGCATCAGCCGACGGTGCACGGATTGAAGTCTCACCCGAAGTAGTATGGGGGGATGCTGGAACCAAGTTTCCACACCCTTGAGATGTTTGAGGTGTCGGTTTTAGTCCAACTATACCTACCTTCGTGCAGGTCACTTTGCACCCTGTTCTAACTTGTAATACCTTCGCGATCCACTATAATTGTCCTTCGCACAACCTTAACCAGGGACTGAGGTTCTTTCACTGCTAGGGAAACAATCTGCGCTATTTTTCTAAGTTACACCATATATCTTACTTATCTTCTTACAAATGTTAGTTAACTTCGCGTATACAGATACTTTATCTTGCGTTCATTTAATCAACACATATACATAAGTTTGTGCCTCATGTAAACAGGAGAAATGCAATTTATACCCAATACATTCAATGCATAAAACAAGAAATAAATACATAGAATTGATGTCAAACTTCCAATGGTTACAAATTCGACTCACCATGCGCACTCAGCTGCAGGGGTCCATGCACTTAGCTGCGGATTACTAGGCCTCTGCGCACTCAGCTGCAAAGCCTTCTCATACTTTACAACTCAAAGACTCGACTTTACAATTAGATCTTTCGCTATCCTTCTATTCCATAATCATTCATTAGATGTCTCAACAAATTAGAGCCTCGCTCTATTTATACAATCCCATGGTACACGAACCATGGGTAGATCTCTAAAGCCGACATTACATTAAAACATTGAGGGTGAAAAACCCTATGACTCATTTACAACTTTGCGCTCTACGCCCACAAAATGGGAGTATTTACATCGAATTTACATCTTTTGACCAAAATCTGGGATTTAAGCCCCAAAAATTTCCTTGGGGGATCCCGTGCCCAACAAGCCCCCAACACAAACATCGTGACTTGCCCTCGAGTCACTCTGTCGGTGCGGAGATCTTCACGTGGAGACCTCCCAACTCTACCTGGACTACTGCAAGATCAGCAATGCACTGAGCGATTGCCTGCTGCACTTCTTCGACACATTGTTTAGAGACCATGGTAGCTGAACTACTGCCCTAAATCTGTTCCTGTGTACCTTGCATCTGCATGAGCTTTGCTTCAATAGAGGCTGTAATGATGAAGGCCTCATCGATCCATGGTTGTATGCGCGCCTTCAAGACAACTTCCTTGTGTCGAGCAGCATCCACCTGCTCCTTGAGTGCTTTTGCCTGCGGCATCCACATGAGCCTCTGTGTCAGGGCCACCGTCTGTGTAGTCCCTTTTATTTCATCATACTTCTATTGCAGATTGTGTGCCTCTATTTCTAGGCGCTATATATTCGGGTCCTCCTATAGAGTAGTGAGAACTTCGAATGACTCTTCAAATAGTTTGGGGCAGTCCTTCACTACACTAGTGATCTCTGTTATTCTTGTTGTAATGGCGTTGGCACGCTGTTCCTTCACCTTTGGCGGAGTTGAAGGTTGCACCATCAATTACAGCTCAGATATCTGAAGGTTCAACTCCAACTGAACCTTAGCCACATCTTCTTTCGCCTCGCGCACCCCTTCTTCTAGTCTCCAGATGCGCACCTCCACTGGTTCCTCTACTGAGATGGCCAACTGAGGGACCATCTGGCAGGCTTCCTCGACCACCTGCACTAGATGTCTATTCTGTGTCATTACCTGGTTGCACTGCAGGCTTAATTTGTTGGGTTGTGTTATATTCTTTCGATGACTAACCCACGTAGTGAACTAGGGGGTTAGAGGGGGGGGCGGAGCCCCCCCTTCGTTGCGCCGATTACGCAACAGGGGGGTCACAGCGGGGGCGGCAGCCCCCCCTGTCTGGGGGGTTGGGTGGGCGGGTAGCCCCTCTACGGTGTTCGGGCAGTGGCCCGAGAAATTTTTTTGGACCTATATTAGGTTTGGCGACCTACTATGGTTTTCGGTCATGGTTTGGACGCGATGGTTTTTTGGTCCATGTATGGATGCTTCGGCATGTATAAATATGTATTATAACATTGAAAGGAACATAATGAAAAATCAAGCTGGTAGTCCCGGTTTTGGGATCCAGTGGGAAATCCCTGTGTATATGTGTTTTATGTGTTATGCTTTCGCATTGTTTAATTTTTCTGTGATTTAGAATTCGTATGTAGGTAATTTCTATACGGCGTCAATACCTACATTTGGTATCAGAGTTGTTTTGGCTTCAAGGGGACACCTTTGTTGCTGAGGGGTTTCGCTCGGGCCTTGGTAGACCCTGTTCAGTGGGAGATCTACGAGATCGATTCTGGTAGTGAAAGAAGATGGCGAGGAGCGGAAAGATAGAGATTGAGAAGTTCAATGGTCAGAGTTTTGAGTTGTGGAAACTCAAGATGGAGGATATGTTGGTGGATAAAGATCA
>APFE030806788.1:0-33573 GCA_000404065.3 Pinus taeda | reverse complement strand
ACATTGTTAAACTAAATTTCTTATTATTTAAATAGTTTTAAATTTCTTATTATTTAAATCATTTTATTATTGAAGTATACATGTAAATTTTGTAAAGTTGAATAATATATGGAAATCTGGCAGACTCATTGTTCATGGAGTTGCCCCTCCCTTGTACTGTGCAATTGTGTTCTTCATGTATAATTGCTGATGAGAATGAATGTGTATGGGTGTTCATTAGTATAAAGGAACAATAATAATACTTGGTTGAGAAAAACAAACAAAGTAGACTAATAGTTAGGCATAGTCCATGAACACAAGTATTGGTGAAAAGAAAGTGTTCGGTGGTGCCGCACCTCACCAAGTGTGGTTGAAAGACTACCTCAGGCCTAGGGGCATGACAAATGGTATCAAAGCTAGTGCCGGGGAGCTGGTGCTGGTGTTGAAGATTGAAGTTGATTCAGGGTTGAAGAAGCTTGACAGTTAGTGACAAGTACTTGTAGGTGAAGGAAGTTGGTTTCACATATAAGTGGAACAAGAGCTGGTTCATGTTCGCAGGAAACTTGGGGAAGATTGAAAGGCAAAGATGGTCGATGAACCTATGACGGGTGAATCTAGCCATAATGAAAGAGAAGTCTTCCAGTACGAAGTGTTGGAACAGATGGGTCGATGTTGTTCTAGCTCGGTTTCGATGAAGGCTGAGAACATGAAAATTCGGGAAGGCTCTTTGGAACTAAGGAAGGAACTTTAAGAACTCAAAAGCCAATGCAGAAGTACGATGGATGGTGAACTCAAGGAACTTGATGAGGAGATCCGACAAAGTGGTCTTGGTCTTCAAGAGTTCTTGGATGAGAGAGCTCGGTTAAGGAAGAAAAGTGCCATGGGGGAGGCCGAAATCAAGCAAATTGAGGAGGAGATAAAGAAGAAGCTTCTTGGTAAGAAGATTGTTGTAATTGAGCAGGAAGAGCTCGACTACATTGACAGGCTGGAAACTCACTACCGTGACAATCCAAAGAATGTTCGGAAGCTTAGTTCTATGAAGGTAGTCAATGGACACTTGGTTGGTGCACTTGAGCAGAAAGCGATGAAGGATAAGCTTGAAGGAAATCAAGCTAGACCAGGATCGAGTTGCTTAAAAGAGCCAAGCAAGGAAGTGAAGTACCTTAGGAGGAATGTCAAGTTGAAGCACAAGCCAATTGACACTTCTGAGGCCGAATTCTTGAAGAAGGTTGTTGATATAAGGCACAAGATAAAGCCGACAGAAGGAGGTGATGTCTTGAAGCTGAGTTTTGTGCAGGTGACCGTGAAAGGCAAGAGATTTGCAGCTTTGGTGGATATAGGGGCTACTCATAGCTTCTTAAGCAGGAAAGCAGCAAAGTCTTTTGGAAAGAAAGCAAAGATAGAGAGGGAATAGAGTGCTTTCAAAGTAGTTAACTGTACCATGAACGTTGTTACTAGAGTGATGGAAAACACTCAAGTGAGAGTGGGATCGTGGTTTGGAAAGTTGGACTTGAGGATCGTGGACATGGATGATCATTCTATGGTGATGGGGCAAGATTTCATGAGACTTGCACAAGCCATACCAATTGTGGATCGGGCCATTGTCTTGATCACAGCTAAGGGAAGAACCATGATGGTTTCGATGAATAGAAGGAGTTGCTTGGGGTATAGACCGAGGATCAATTCTATGACTTTGTATCCCAAAGATCTGAATGTGAAGCATGAGGATGTGGAGCAAAAAGGACTTGGGAGTATGACTCAAAGAATGAAGGAAGGGAAGTTGATTGACTTCGTTACAAGAGCGAGGAAGAATGAAGTAAGTGAGAGATCAATCTCACGAACCTTGGAGCACTTGACAAAGACATCTTCTACTGATGATCTTTACAATGGATTTGCAAAAGAAGGGAGTACGAGTACTACTTCAGAAGCAATGGTTGGAGAGGATTATGAAGGTAGAGATCTGGCTGGTATAGTGGACTTTTGTAGGTATGCTATGGGCATATATGACTTTCAGTTGACAAAGGACAAGCTTAGGGAGCTTGGATGTACATGTGAGGAGATTGAAGTTGTGCACAGATACTTGAGGACACAATATCAATCTGATACATGGGTGGATGAGAGTTAGGGAGGAAACTTCCTAGCCCTCGTTTCTCTATAGACAACCTTGGAAATAGGTTGGTGTAGCGACCTTGATCAGAAGGGGCTACATGAACTTAACGAGGAGCCTTGGGAGGAGGCTTCTTTAAGATAGATTGTAGACTTGGATGCAGATGGCCAGATGTTGGGATGGAGTCTACATGGGTTGGACATCATGGACAACTAGAGTAATGGACATCAGGTTGGAGACATGGAGCATGACAGTTTATGCAGGGACATTATATGGGATGTTGTGCAGATGCTGTTGTGACATGGAGATGTATGAGCCAGTGGAGAGGTTGTACACTCTTATGCAACAAGGCCATGGGCTGAACATGTTGCAGATGGGATGGAGATTCCATGGACCTGAACATGGGAAATGGACAGATTCTTGATGAGTCCGAGATGTAGCAGAAGTCAAAGGAAGACTGATGGGGACATAACGATGCGCATTCTTATGGTTTGGATGTATGGTTGGATTAGCTACCCAATTAGTTCGAGTCATGAGGGGTACTGGTGTGCAGAGGTATGTTGGCATCGGGGAGTATAACGAGGCAACACATGACAGAAGTGTGTTGGCTTGAAGTGGAGTATCTTGGCAAAAAGACTACAGGATGAGGACGATACATGATGGAGATGGTGGTTCTACATATGTTGTAGGGATGTTTGCAGTATGTGGAGGAGTTTATATCATAGATAAGACTGTTTGGATATAAAATTCTTGATAACAGGATGGTTACCGAAATGGCATGATTATTGAGGACGACAATGACTTCAGGTGGAGGAGGATGTAAGCACCTGCAGTCCAAGACATCATCACTGGGCAAAGTGAGATGAGTTGGTTAGACAAACGAGCGCACGAGTTCGAGACATAATCGAGCGAGACACTTGAAATGCGTGTGCGAAGTGTTAGAGTGGTTGCATACTTATAGTGGATGAGCTGGGGGTTCGTTCGAACGAGCCGATGATGGATGGATTGTAAACTGAGCGTTGGTCGATGGGCCGATCAAACAAGTTAACAAAGACAGGCTTCGACCGAGAAACAAAACACAGGTCGGCCAAGGGTGGCACGACCGCTCATGAAACATATGTATAGGTGTATGTTGGTGCGTTGAGGAGCATTCGTTCAAGAAAAGTTTGAAAATCGCTCTACATCAAAGGAGCAATGTGAAGGTGTAGGAAGACTGCAGCGAGGCACAATTCTATGCGCCCGCTCCACAAGCAGCGCTACATGGTGAAATCGCACGTAGACTTGGTGAAGAGTGGAAGGCATGGGCGTGGGTTGCACCCACCATTCAGTGAAGACACGGGTGACTCGGGTGAGGTCGCCCGCCCGTCGTGCAAGGGTGAACGGGTGACTCGGGTAAGGTCGCCTGCCCGTCATGCAAGGGTGAATAGGTGACTCGGGTGAGGTTGCCCGCCCATCGTGCACGGGTGAACGGGTGACTCGGGTGAGGTCGCCCACCCGTCGTGCAAAAGTAAATGACACGAAGTTCGGTGGAGGAGTGTGGTTGGTGGTCCGTGTGATGGCACGCCCATCCAGCTCGAGCAAGGAACTCAGTTGGCATAGGGTGGTGTTGCATGTTGTAAAATTGGCTAAGTATGAAACTTGGTGTTTCCCAAGTAAATCGGGCAGACTCATTGTTCAGGGAGTTGCCCCTCCTTTTGTACTATGCGATTGTGTTTTTCATGTATAATTGTTGATGATAATAAATGTGTATGGGTGTTCATTAGTATTAAAAGACAATAATAATACATGGTTGAGAAAAACAAACTAAATAGACTAATGATTAGGCGTAGTCCATGAACATAAGTATTGGTGAAAAAAAGTGTTCGATGGTGCCACACCTCGTCAAGTGCGGTTGAAAGACTACTACAAGCCTGAGGGCATGACAGACAGTACCCAAGAGAACAGGCGCTAAGAGTGGTCACTATCGCACTTCTATGCACTCAGGGAAGGCTCATGGACGCAACGTCCGACAATGTCAAAAGTTGTATCAATGGTAACCGACCATTCAGAGAGAACTGCTGAGCCCACACAACCAGCTTTCATAGATGCTGCGATAGGCAGTCCTGCGAATTTCTCTTCCATACGAGAATCTGCAACCCAAGCTGCTATTCCAACTCCGACGTCTCATGGATCTATCAGTGTCTCTTTACTTTCCCGTTAAACGAAACGATGTTTATCTTTTTACAATCTACTTACTTTGCTGTTGAAACTAAATTTTAATGCAAGGACACAAAGAAGCTTTGTAAACTAGACTATTCGAGTTCAATCCTCATTAATCAAATTTTGTGGATTCTCACAGCGTTCAATGTATTTTAATCCTCAAAGCATGCAATGTATCTTCAAATATTTAATTTTCTCCTATTTATTCATGAAGTTCAAGTGAAATAAAATGACGAGCCACATACATTGTGCACAAGCTAAGCTCTGATGTCCTTAAATTTGGCAATGGAATGAAATAAATGTTGGTACATCAACGTAAATCATCCAAAAAAATTGGACGACTAGATATCACATTTAAAAATGTGTTTTGTTGTTGTTTTATGTTTAATTTAAAATATTAAACAAGATCTGCTGCGAAGCAGCAAGTCCCTGCCGGCAGTTAAAATAGTAGCTATAAGGCTTACAATCTGGCAAATACTATGCCATCTAGCTTAACAGAACTTTATTTATCTCTATTTAGGAAGAAAGGGCCAGCCACTTGCGCTTCTGCATCCTAGATTACTTCGACTCTGGTGATGATATTGCCGTAAAAACCTCTAGTTTTTCACTGTTCCTGGGGAGTGAAGCGGGCTGTTCCGGGCTGTTGCGGTTGAACAGTGAAGCGGGCTATTCCGGATTGTTGCCATTGCGTTTCTGAAGCAAGGGCACAAAAAGTTGTAGCGATATTTATTTTTAGCTAAATTTATTTTTAACCTTCGTTAAGATTTTTGGAAACTAGCATTTTTTGGTGTAATTCAATATATTAGTTGTGTTATTTCAGAATTACCAGAGGGAAATGCTCTCAGGAATTATGATGTCAGTTCGATCGCTGATGGAAAAATGATTGTGTTTGAATAATCATTTCAAATGCTAGGAATGATCCAGTTAGAATGAATGATGATGCTTGGGAACCCCTTCGACTCCTGGGAATGATCTCTCTCAGAAATGATCTGGTTCAATAATGATTTGAATCCTGTGATTGACTAATAATGGGAATGCTCTCGGAATTGCTGGGAGCGAGTTTGATTGATGCTGCTTTGGGAAGTAACTCTATAATTGGTTTTCTACTTCTCAAAAATGAAAAACAAGTACTGCAACTCTATTCCCTGGCTGACATGCTACTTGGCCCATAGGCTAGGCATGATCTAACAAATTAGAGCAAGTCCGAGCTCCACGGAATTAAATGAAATATGTATGCAAAGAAATATATAGTAACTTTTTTCAGATGTTCAAAGGAATACTAAGTAATGTTTAGTTCCTGTAATCGGGAAGCAAAAGATTGATTTCGCCTGATTGAAGCTTGAAGGGTCACAAGGCCAAAGCCTCTGCACCGTCTCCTACCTGATGTTTTTTCTGCCTTTCCTCACATTGTTGCGCAAAGACATAAGATTAGATGACAAAGGATCAAAAGCAATCCTAGAGACTGGCTTTCCTAGAGAGATAGAGAGGTTGGCCTACAGCTGAAATGACACTATCTATTATGCATAACATAAAACCACTGAAATTTATTAATGTAGCCCATTTAAGATATATTCCAGTACTGTGTACAACTCAGAAATAATGCCCAACATATATATATTTCTCTCTAACATCTACAATTATAAAATGATATATTTATAACACAGACAATAGAAATGCAACCTAGAATTCTTTTTTGGATTGTTCTTGACTCTAGCGAGAAGATAACAAGGATGGAGATGCTCCTGTGTATAGAATATATATATAAACCCTGGCTTTCCATGTAGGTGAAGCGGTGGCCTGTGAGTACTTGAAAGTAAGGGTCCCTACGATATAATTTTACCAAAAATTTCAGTCTTATAAGTGACACGTGACATGCCAGTGCCAAGGGAATCGACAAAGTTCACCATATGAAAACCTAATACCAATCTCGCTTCTGAGATTTCAGAGTAACTAGATAGCATGCCAATGCCCAGCTAACAAGTCTTAATCATTAAGATGCTAATAAATTCAGCTAATGCAAAATATAGTAAAGGAGACAAACTCTTAGAAAATGAAGAAATATATACCTTATTTTTTTGAGATTGTGACATAGGGAAAAATTGTAAATGCAGGGTTTTATAAATTGAAACAAAGGAAATAAAAATTATATCTCCCTAAGTTACATGTGAGCGCAATGTTGATCATAGATATTGAAGTTGGAGTTCTATTAAGTGATTTTATCTTTTAATGAGGTATTGGATTAATTGAAATGCACTAAGCCCAATTGACAAGAGTAACTTTTATACAACGGAGTCATCAGGATAGTACATTTTATTATTACTCCTCACAACGTGGAAACACTCATGCAGATAAATCATTGGCTGCATGTGCGGCTAGGGTAACTTGTCAAATGTGCTCAGATGTGTCATTGTCATCCCAGGGATCGGTTTAAGGAAGGCGAACGAGCTGTTCGTGAGTAGTGTAGCCATTATCGACTTCCCTATGAGCAACCCAATGTCTCCGTCGCTCTCCCTCTTTTCCCAAACGACCCACTGCAATGTTTAGGCAAGGCCAAATAGTATGCTAACTGCCACGTAGCCCTATTGTTGCTCTGCCGCTTGGGGTGCTGCTGCTGGTACTCATGGTTTGCGTTTCCTGTAGAATTCTGTCTCGTCCCAGGCTTGTTTCCGGCCCGAGATCATATCCAGTCGTGGGTTAGGCCTCCTACTTCAATGGTACGCAGAAATGCTCGCAGAATCCCCCACGCAGGCCATTCTAGTCGAGTGACTGGGAGCGGTTCGGATGATTGTGAAGGTGAATCCTGATAATATTAAGTATATACTGAAGACCCAATTCCACAATTATCCAAAGGGGAAGCACTTTACGGCCATTCTGCACGATCTGTTGGGTAAGGGGATCGTTAATTCCGACAGGAATGCCTGGAAATTGCAGCTCAAGGTTGCCAGCTACGAGTTCGACACTCGCTCTCTGCGGGAATTTGTTTTGCAAGTCGTCGAAGAGGTCACAGATCGACTGCTGCCAATTCTTGATGAGGCCATCCAGACAGGCAGAGGATTGGATTTTCAGGACATTCTGCAGTGTTTCGTGTTTGATAATATATGCAAAGTTGCGTTCGAGATTGATCCGGCTAGCCTTGATGCGAGCCTTTCTGCTTCGGAGTTTACGCAAGATTTCAATATAGCAACCAATCTCAGCAGTCAGCGCTCCACTGCGCCAATCTCGTTGGCGTGGAATATAAAGAGGATGCTCAACATTGGGTCGGAAAAACGCCTCCGCTGTGTAGTAAAGGTCGTGCACGAGTTCGCCATGGATGCCATTCGGCAGCAGAGGCAGGAAATGAGCAGCATCGGTCCCTACAAAAGGAAAGACGAGCCATTTAACGATTCCTCTGCCTCCCACACATTCTTCATTTTCTTTGCCAGGCGGCCTTTCAATGGTAATGGTGGGCTAGTCACATTATGTTTAGCAGAGATTTAATCCATTCTTCATAATAAATTGCCCAATTTTGAGGGATTTTCAAGACGATTAGACTGAGGGGGTGAGCTCGGCTGAATTCCGATGGAAAATAATGGTGAGTTCCTGCATTATTCTATGAATTTTTATTTTTGTTCAACTTTTCGCGTATATTTTCACTCATTTGAGTTCAAGCATAAGCAATTTACAAGCAAACAAACCCATGAAGCGTGACTCCTAATTATTCCTCTGCAAGGTTCAGTTATTGCTTTATTTTTCCTTGAAATTATAACTTCACAAAATTTCTCTTTAAACTACTACTTTTGTTTTGAAAAACCAAAGCTGAGGTTTACCTGTGTGAAAAGTCACACTTGATCTCATCCGATTAGATGAAGCTCCCTTGTACGGAAGCTGGAACCTCACCCACCTTAGGCACCTGGTCATCCATGTGGCCACAAAATCATAGCCGAAGATCGCACCCACCAGTAACTCAGTGAGACCGACAGGCATCGAATCGGTTGCTGCCTTTCAAATCAAAAGAGTAGTATGTGATTTCTTTCAGAACCTTGACTTACTATTCTTAGGTCAGAAAGAGAACAACTTCTTATTGATTATTCAAAGATAACACTTTAACAACTGGCACCTTAGCGAGTCCCTTGGCAAGAAATAAAAGATATAGCCTATTTACTGGAGGACTAGTAAGGTGTAGTTAAGGATTTCCTGAGCTTGGCTCGCCCCAACAAAGGTGAGCAGATTCTGAACAGGGGGGCTGGCTTGGACGTGGAGTATAAATGGTGAGCACGAAAACAGAAACAAACAAAAAAGCCATAAGATCGATGGTATTTGCAGCTACAACCGTGAATATTTATATTTATATGCGCGTATTATTGCAGAGTCCAATGCGAGTATCTAGGTAAAAATATGGCTATCAAGGTACACGAAAGCAGTGCATACCCAAACTTTCTTGCTATCAAGTTTTTGTACAAAGGAGGCCAAATAGACATTTCCATCGTTGAAGTTGCCCGAGTGAGTAACCACCTAGCATTTTCATATCACTCGTCTCTTCTAATAATCTTAATCAACAAATAACATTAGAATCCCACCTAAAAGAAAAATAGAATAATTGAGAAACATGTTGCAAAAATTTACGCTTAAATGAAATCACACCATCTGAACCTCAATGGACTGACTGGTATCGCGGGTAGGACAATGGAGATGGTACAGTATGAGTCTGCGCAAATATAGTGCAGTTTGGGAGATTGCCAACAGTGATTTATTTGATGGGCAAGGCCAGCTCCCTTCCTTGTCGTTCCGGTTATATCTAAGGATTCAAATTTGTTGTATATCTATATTATGATGCAGGTGTGATCACTAAGCGAATAGATCAATCACCAAGCCAACAAAATCAACAAAAAGATTGTTATACCTGTCATCCCTGTTAGTGTATGGCAGATCTACAGTAACAAGAAATAGTTCCAGTTCAATAGTTTTGAACGGGACACTCCTTAACGACTTCACAAACAATAAATAGTTCCAATTCAATAGTTCTGAATGGGACACTCCTTTAGGATTTCAGAAACAAGATACTTCAGGATTTCAGAAAGAAGAAATAGTTCCAATTTAGAAAAGAATGCCTCTGCAACAAAAAGCCCCCCAACAAAGATAGCGGAGTTGAAGCCTGCAACTGAAAATCAATTCAACAGAAAATCAACTTCCAGGCATGGCGGATGCAGCAAAAGGAAAATAGACAGAAAATCAACTTCCACTTCCACGCAGGGTGGAAGAGGCCAGCCATCAACTTCCAGCATGTGGGAAGCGATCTTGTTATTGAATTGTCGAATTTCCCCTTCATGCATCACCGGTCTGGTTGTCGAATTGTCAAAGCTGGCAGCTGTTGCACCAAATGGAAAGTTCAATGCACAAGAGCAATTAGAACATGGGAACTTGGTTACCAATATAGCATTTAATATCTGTTCAACTATGAAACTAATGCTAGCATTAGTTTTCATTAGTTTCAAATTTCCGAAATAAGTACACATAACATATGGTTTTTGCCTCTACACCTCGGGAAGAGGCCAAATAAGATGGCAAAACTATATGGCTTTGGAAACTTTGCTTTATATAAAATAGTAAAACCATATGCCTTTGAAAACTTTGGTTTATAAGTGGCAGCGACTAATAACAAACAGGTAAATTAATGTTATAACATCGCAAACTGATTACTATAGTCCCTGGCCATTTCCAGATGGCAGAGACTAATAAAATAGTAAAACCATATGCCTTTGAAATATTTGGTTTATAAGTGGCAACGACTAATAAAAAATAGGTAAATTAATGTTATAACATCGCAAATTGATTACTATAGTCCCTGGCCATTGCGAGATGGCAGGGACTAAAAATCAGTTAACGGTTTAGAGGGATCAAATGTGGTTTATATTTTTAATGTATCATTACCTATTTCATTTTCTACTATTTATTCATGAAGTTCAAGTGATGTAAAATGACAAGCCACATACGTTGTGCATAGGGGAAGCTCTGATTTCATTAAATTTGACTGGGGAATGAAATGAATGTTGGTAAATCATCCAAAAAATTGGACGACCAGATATCACATTTAAAGATGTGTTTTGTTGTTGTTTTCTTTTTAATTTAAAATATTAAAAATATAAGTTAAAAATATGTTAATGGCTTAGATGGGTAAAATGTGGTTTAATTTCTTTTAATGTCAATTTATGCATCAATAAATCACTTATGAAAATATTTATTATGATTATTGATAAATATGTGAAGTATCAAAGTATAATAAATTTTAAGATAATTTACCTACCAAACAAATATTAATATTAATACAAATTATCAAATTATTGTGATCACAATTAATAGAAAATCTATTTTAAATCTTGTAAACCTTTTTATTGCTTTCTATTTTTATTTTAAGCAATTTAAAGAAAACGTTTTTGAGCATGTGATTATTTAGCGGGATGAGCATTTTCTTGTTTGGAATCTTGCTTTTTTAATAAAAAATTAAAACTAAAAATGTTTTAATAGTTTTTTATTTAATGGTGGAAATTAATTTATTTTTTCAATAATGTAGGAATTTATAGGGTAAGTTCCTCAGACAAAACACCAAAGGACACTGCTCACAAATAGATCACAGATCAATACACCAGTATTGTTGACTTGGTTAAAACCATCAGAGAGGGAAACAGACCACGACCTGAGCCAACACAGCCACTTCAGGCAATTTATTAATAAAAGAATGAAAATTTACATAAGCTTCTCTCATGAACGGTTAGCCTACAAATTACCCTCCATGCTCTTTAAATATAGATCATGGACCAATCGAGTGTTAAACAACGGATCAAGCGTCAGTAATACCGAGGAGAGAATGAACCGTCAGATCACTACATATTGTGACTGTCAGACTGTAAGTTACAAAAGTACATAGTAAAGAAAGACACTTTACCTAACTCTACACTAGACCAAGTTATACTTAACTATTTCCTATGTGTCTGAATATCCTGACATTCCCCCTTAAGAACAACTTGGGATAGGATTGAAGGAAGTACAAACATGACACAATAGGAGAAGGAAGGAGGAATTAGAGTCTATCCCCCCTTAGCGACAACTTCCTGAACTCCAACCATAAATCGAAGTTTAGTAAAATTCGCCTCTGTGAGAGATTTTGAAAAGATGTCTGCAACTTGATCATCTGTTGAACAATATTGCACTTCAAAAACATGGTCGTGAATGAGCTTTCTGATGAAGTGCATGTGTAGTTCAATGTGTTTTTTCACTGATGTTGGACTAGATCTTTGCATAGTTGAATGGCACTTTGATTATCACACCAATGTGTAGTCGCATGCTGCTGCTGAAAGCCAAATTCTGACAGGATCTGACGAAGCCACAAGACTTCCTTACTAGCTTCTACGGCACCACAATACTTTGCTTCTATTAAAGAAAGAGAAATGGCACTTTGTTTCTTTCAAGCCCGTGTAATAGGTCCTGAACCAAGAGTGAACACATAACCTGCAGTAGACTTCCTATCATCAGGGTCACCAGCCCAATCGAATAAGTGAAACCAACCAATAGAGGAGATGCTTCTGCACTGTAATGAATCCCAAACTGAACTGTACCTCGAACATAATGAAGTATTCTTTTAGTTGCTTTCCAATGAATTTCATGTGGGTTTTGCATAAACTGAGCAATAAGGCCAACAACAAAGGAAAGGTCAGGACGAGTATGGGTCAAATACAAAAGTTTTCCTACAAGTTGATGGTATAAGGTAACATCAACTTCAAGGGAAGTACAAGTGACTGAAAGTTTGGCTCCAGACTGAAAGGGAGAAGGGGCTCATTTACATTCTTCCATGTGAAAATGGCGTAGAAGATCACATGCATATTTGGACTGGGAAAGGGAAATACCTTCCTTGGATTGTAAGACTTGAAGACCAAGAAAATAATGCAAGTGTCCTAAGTTTGTGATTTCAAACTTATTTTTAAGGCTGGACTTGACATGGCTTATAAGGTTGGGATCACTATCAATAAGGATAAAATCATCAACATAAAGAACAAGAATGATAAGGAACTTGCCCACTTTCTTGGTGTAGACAGTATTGTCAAAATGACACCTAGAAAATCTAGTTTCTAAAAGAAAGCTATCCATTTTGGCATACTAAGCCCGAGGGGCTTGCTTGAGACCATAAAGCAATTTCTTAACCCGACATACAAGGCTGGAGTCTGTTTGTATAAAGCCAGTAGGTTGTTCCATATAGATTTATTCATGCAAGTCCCCATGCAAGAAGACAAATTTAACATCCATCTGATGGACTTCCCATTTGAAAGAGATAGCAAGGGAAAGAACAAGGCAGATAGAGTTCATTTTGGCAACAGGGGAGAAGGTTTCATTGGAGTCAATGCCTTAAACTTGTGAAAAGCCCTTAGCAACAAGATGAACTTTATGTTTATCAACTTTTCCATCTAGTCCATACTTGGTTCTATAAACCCATTTGCATCTAACAAGTTTTCGTCTCTTTGGAAGGGGAACAAGATCCCATTTGTCATTTTCCAATAATGAACAATATTCTTCATTCATAGCTGCATCCCAATCTAGATGGCCTGAAGCTTCTGCAAAGCTGTCAGGATCATAATTAGCTGAAGCTTGAGCTAGTAAAGAAGAGGCTCTATTGAACTGAGAACGTGTACATTGCTGATCTGAAGGATCACCAGCAAGAGCACCTGCTGCATCCCGACTAGCACAGACCCATTTTGGAAGCTGAGGAGCTGAAGGAGGATCCTGAGAAGGTGGGGGAGGATTTTCATCCTTGCTGTCATCATCTGAAGAAGAAATATTTTTAGAAGTAGAAGGGAATATAGAGAGAGGTCGCACATCCGCTGAACTAGGCTTGTAGGTTGATACATTTTCAGCAAACTTGACATCTCTTCTAATGATAACATTTTTGGACTTAACTAGAATAAGTCTGTATCGTTTGACATCTTCAGAATATCCAACAAAAATACATTTTTCACTCTTAGGTTCTAAGGCTTTATGTTTCTCATTTGAAATACGGGCCCATGCTTCACTTCCAAAAACAGGAAAGTGACTTACATTTGGTTTAATTGAGCTCCATGCTTCTTCTGGAGTGATATTCTTTAAAACCTTAGTAGGAGTACGATTTATTATGTAATTTGCAGAGTTAATTGTCTCTGCCCAAAAATTAAGACTAAGTCCTTTAGGTTGAAGCATACAATTAGCCATTTCTTTTAAGGTGCGATTCTTCCTTTCAGCGACACCATTTTGTTGTGGAGTATATGGAATAGTATGTTGCATTTGAATTCCATTCTCAGTGCAAAAGTTGATGAATTTGTTGTTTACATATTCTCCGCCATTATCAGATAGTAGCTTAAGAATTTGATGTCCGGATTGTTTTTCAACAAAGGCCCTGACTATACTGAAACCTTCTCCCCTGTTGCCAAAATGAACTCTATCTACCTTATCCTTTCCCTTGCTGCCTCTTTAAAATGGGAAGTCCATCAGATGGATGTTAAATCGACTTTCTTGCATGGGGGTTTGTATGAAGAAATCTATATGGAACAACCTACTAGCTTTATAAAAACAGTCTCCAGCCTTGTATATCAGCTTAAGAAATCCCTTTATGGTCTCAAGCAAGCCCCTTGGGCTAGGTATGCCAAAATGGATAGATTTCTTTTAGAAATTGGATTTTCTAGGTGTCATTCTGACAATACTATCTACACCAAGAAAATGGCTAAGTCCCTTATCATTCTTGTTCTTTATGTTGATGATCTTATCCTTATTGGTAGTGATCCCAACCCTGTAAACCATGTGAAGTCCAGCCTTAAAAAGAAGTTTGAAATGACAGACTTAGGACACTTGCATTATTTTCTTGGTCTTCAAGTCTTGCAATCCAAGGAAGGTATTTCCCTTTCCCAGTCCAAGTATGCATGTGATCTTCTACGCCATTTTCACATGGAAGAATGTAAGTGAGCCCCTTCTCCCTTTTAGTCTGGAGCCAAACTTTCAGTCACTTGTACTTCCCCTGAAGTTGATGCTACCTTATACCATCAACCTGTAGGAAAACTTTTGTATTTGACCCATACTTGTCCTGATCTTTCCTTTGTTGTTGGCTTTATTGCTCAATTTATGCAAAACCCACATGAAATTCATTGGAAAGTAGCTAAAATAATACTTCGTTATGTTCAAGGTACAGTTCAGTTTGGGATTCATTACAGTGCAAAAGCATCTCTTCTATTGGTTGGTTTCACTGGTTCTCATTGGGCTGGTGACCCTGATGATCGGAAGTCTACTGCAGGTTATGTGTTCACTCTTGGTTCAGAACCTATTACATTGGCTTGCAAAATACAAAGTGCCATTTCTATTTCTTCAGCAGAAGCAAAGTATTGTGGTGTCGTAGAAGCTAGTAAGGAAGCCCTATGGCTTCGTCAGATCTTGTCAGAGATTTGCTTTCAGTAGTAGCATCCAACTACACTTTGGTGTGATAATCAAGGTGCCATTCAACTATGCAAAGATCCAGTCCAACATCAGCGCAAAAACACATTGAACTGCACATGCACTTCATCAGAAAGCTCATTCACGACCATGTTTTTGAAGTGCAATATTGTTCAACAGATGATCAAGTTGCAGACATCTTTACAAAAGCTCTTACAGAGACGAATTTTACTAAACTTCACTTTATGGTTGGAGTTCAGGAAGTTGTCACTAAGGGGGAATAGGCTCTAATGCCTCCTTCCTTCTCCTATTGTGTCATATTTGTACTTCCTTCAATCCTATCGCAAGTTGTTCTTAAGGGGGGATGTCATGATATTCCGACACATAGAAAATAGTTAAGTATAACTTGGTCTAGTGTAGAGTTAGATAAAGTGTGTTTCTTGACTATGTACTTTTGTGACTTACAGTCCGACAATCATGATATGTAGTGATCTGAAAGTTCATTCTCTCCTCGATATTACCGACGCTTTATTCGTGGTTTAACACCTGATTGCTCCGTGATCTCTATTTGAGCATGGAAGGTAATTTGTAGGGTAACTGTTCATGAGAGAAACTTATGTAAATTTTCATTCTTTTATTAATAAATTGCCTGAAGTGGCCGTGTTGGCTCAAACAGTGGATTGTTTCCCTCTTTGAGGGTTTTAACCAAGTCATCAACACTGGTGTATTGATCTGTGATCTGTCTGTGAGCTGTGTCCTTTGGTGTTCTAACTGAGGAACTTTCCCTATAAATTCTTACAAATAATTGTTGACTCATTTTAGATTTTGAAACTTGATAACAATTTTTAAAAAATTCTATCAAATTTAATGAAAATAATGAAAAAAGGCTAGTGTTTTTTTAATAATGAAGATATTGAATGACTGTGTGAACTTTTCAACCATCTTCAAAGAAGAAAACTTATTTCTTCAAAAAATAAATAAAATAATAAATTACAAAGCAAATGGTCACTTATTTAAACTACTTTATTTAAATAGAAAACCCTGGAAACCTATTCACGATGATAACCAACTATCCGTTTCAGGAAGCAATGCTTTAGATTAGTTCTCAAGTGCGAGATACTGGCATTGTATTGCGATATCCCAAAATTCAAATACCTATACATTCAGATTTAATTGTCTTCAAGTAAAAGCAGCTGGGTGTGACTTAGTTTCCATTCGCATCTAGCTTGTGCGGCAGCTCGTTACATGTCTACACAACATGTAAAGCATCAGAAACTACTTTGAAAAAATATACTAATGTAACAATCTTCCTGCAAATTTCCTTTGATATTCTCGCTGTACACAACCAGATTAAATTTCGCAGAGAAAAAACATCGAGATCTGAATGAGCATGTGGAATCACTCTTGCAAATCAACCAGCGACTTGTGGGAACACAAAACCAAGGAAATAGAGAGCCCAAGGTGGTGGAGTCAAACGAGGAGGTGGCTGAATGAATTGCCGATAAAACAAACTGATACTGGTACAGCAATTTGAAACTGAAAAACAGCTCAAAACATCCTTAATTTCATTAGTTACACATCATGTACACTATGAAGGATATTGTAGGCCTATTAAATCTAAACCATCTCCATATTTTTTATTATTTAATGAATGAAAAAATCAAAATCTTTATTGTTAAATACGTAGAGTTATCGACATAATCATAATTTTAAATAAATTAAAATAGAATTTTTTTTTTTAATGGCATTAAATTTTTTTAATTGATAATGATGATTTTAACATCTACTGAAATGGAATTTGATGGATAAAAGGAAATTATTTTAATTTTTATGTTTTTTTATTTATAATAAAAAAAAAGGAAAGTTTCTCAAATTCAAATTTATTTTTGTTGAGTTATAAAGACAAGAAAGTGGGTGTTAGGACAGATCCTTGAAAAATAATATTTTGAGTTTGTTGAGTTGGAAACACAAGAAATATTGGTGTTTAAACCATTCCTTGAAAAATAATATTTAATCTCAAAATAAGAAAGACAATATTAGAATAAAGGGTGAGTCCAACTCATAGTCTCCCTAAAAAGTTTATTATAATTCACTCTTGTTTTTAACTGTGAATATTTTTACACTAATCAAAAGACAAAAACAAATTTTAATTAAATTAGCGTTGACCACGGGAAGCTTTAGACGACGTCCAAATGTAAGTAAAATTCAATGTTTGAGATTCAGCAAGGAGTTCTCCCTCGCCTAGAAAAGAAATAAAACCTCGGTTATTTCCTTTGATGGAGGAGAAAAGGGGAAGCTAGTTGGGGCAAGGGCATGAAGGGTGTTATGTGATCATGAAGGGTGTTGTGTGGTCTAAGTAACTAGAGATTACAAATTTTAATTAAATTAGCGTTGACCACTGGAAGCTTTAGACGACGTCCAAATGTAAGTAAAATTCAATGTTTGAGATTCAGCAAGGAGTTCTTCCTGACCTCGAAAAGAAATAAAACCTTGGTTATTTCCTTTGATGGAGGAGAAAAGGGGAAGCTAGTTGGGGCAAGGGCATGAAGGGTGTTATGTGATCATGAAGGGTGTTGTGTGGTCTAAGTAACTAGAGAGATTATTGGAGTTAGAGTTTATAAAATATTTTAAGGATGAAAAATTATTTTGAAGTTTAAAAATATTGGTAAATCTTATTAATTTTTACTATACAAATTATAAAATAATTTATTGATATATTTGTAAAATTATTCAAATTTATTATTTAGTGATTTTTAAATTAAAATAATTTTATATTATAAATTTTTAACAAATCATTTTAATAAAAAATAAAAAGTAAGAATTTCTTTAGAAAAACAATTAAAAAATTAACTCACCCCTAAAATGTTCGATAGATTAGGCGTAGCCACAAATAAGAAGGTAGAATTTATATCACTTTGAAAAGAGTTAGACATTGCACTACATCAAGGTATTAGGAAGCTCAGAAGATTCCATGTTACTCATCCAAATGATTACAAAATTGCAATCATCACTTGATCCGATGTGTCCCACAGTTGCGAAAACAATATTGCTGCAACTGAAAAAACTAGACGAAGTCTCCATAGATCATGTCCTAGGACATCTAAACAGAGAGGGAGATGATATGGCGAATCGTGGATTGGAACTGAGGGTTGGAGTTCTAGAATTAAATTGAAATAACAAGGGTCTTGTTCCCCTGCCATAACTAGATGCACCCACACATCAAGAGTCAAGCCAATATTGACGGTGCTCGTAGGAAGTCTAATCCCTGGTTAAAAGAACAATGCACATAGGACAAATGTGGAGCACGACATGATAAAAGTTTAGTTGGAGATCTTAGCTTGGCTCGTGGCAATAAACAAAGGTTAGTTATGTTTTCCATGCACACCAAGATTAGGGTGACAGGTAGTCACGTGGGGTGTATTAATGAAGTGAGCTTGCATTCAATCTCTCCATTAATCATATCACTGATAAAGACACTACCAAGTTGGTTGGCCTTTGCTCACCTCTACATTCTTTAGTTTCCAAGGAGAGTTCTATGAACAAACTTGTGGTGTTGCGAGGGGCTCCCCTCTCTCCCCCATTGTCGCAAACTTGTTCATGGAAGATTTTGAGACAAAGGCCCTTGCTTCCGCCAAATTCTGTCCTAAACAATGAAAGATGTTTGTCGATGAAACTTGTGTCATTTGGCCTCATGGTCGAGAGAAACTCGATCTGTTTCTCAAGCACCTAAATTCTCAATCTGATTCCATCAAGTTCACCATGGAAGTTGAGAAGAATGGTCACCTTCCCTTTCTTGACATACTCCTGTCTAGAAGGGAGGATGGTTCCATTTGTCACCAATCTTTTCGAATGAATACCCACACGGAACAGTACCTTCATGCCAATTCTCATCATTTCCCTGCTCGGAAAAGAAGGGTTCTCAGCACTCTCACTACTTGTGCTCTAAGAATCTCCGATGATGACCACCTTGATTAGGAGAAATCTCATCTTCTTGAGGTTCTTAAAAATAATGGGTACAATAGATCCCAAAGCCTCAATACCTTCCACAGAGCTAGCAAAGAGCTGAGGGTTAAATGCACCCTTGCTGATCCTATCTCTAAGGTTTTTGTCCCGTATATCCAAGGAACCTTTGATAGGATTTCCCATATTCTCAAGAAGAATAATGTCTCCTCTTCCTTCAAACCTCTCAAGACCATTAAGAATTCTCTTAGATTGATTAAGGACCCCATTGAACTAAAGGAATCAAAAGGGGTCTACCTCGTTCCCTGCTCCTGTGGTATCCCCTACATTGGTTAAATTGGTAGGTCTACTAAGCAAAGGATCAGTGAGCATGCCACTGACATCAGACACAATCACTCTCGCACTTTTTCCCTTGTAGAACATGCTGAGAAATCAAAACATCATGTCTGCATTGAAGAATCAAATGTCATTGCTAACATTGATCATTTCCATCACCAGAAACTCAGGGAAGCAATTGAGATTGGGAGGCATCCCAAGAACCTCAATAGGGATAATGGTTGGAAATTAAGGAAAAGTTGGGTTCCAGCTCCCGCTTCTTAACTCCTCCATCCTTTTGTGGCTTCATATGTTTTTCCTATTAGATTTATTTTCCCTCCTCCTGCTTTTGGTTATACCTTCTTTGCTTTCCTCCTCTAAATGAGGTGAGCTTTCCTCTTGCTTAATATCCTTATTGAGGTTTTGGGTAATTAATATGTAATAAAATATATCAAAATCAAATGTAGTTTAAACCATATATTCTTAATAAAATTTTAGTTTAGGTCATGGTATTACAAATTTTTCAACCTTGTAATTTAATAATACTAGTAACTAATTTATTATATCATAACCAACTAATAATATTATAAATCATTCTTGAATAATACTACTATTTGAATTGACGAATAAGTTATTTATATTTAATATTATCACCTTCTAATTCATTACATAAAAACAATTTTATTACCATATATCTAACTTTTAACCTAATTATATAAATTAATTATTATAACAGCTAGTTTTCCACCTGATAGGTCAATCCTTGCCAATAAACTAATATTATTATTATTTATTGTACCATGATAACGACTAGTTTTTTCCTAATTCACATTGACTAGGTCAACCCAAGCTTATAATATAATTTTATTAGATTTTATTACTATTTAAATTAACAAATTATGACAATTTCTGATAACTATTAATTATTTATTAAATAACAACTAGTTTCTAACTAAATTTCATTTCACCAACTTCTATTTTTAAATGGCTAACACTGAACAATGATGCATCCATGCTATTTATTCTCTCAGATCGATTGATTTCTCACCTTGTCCTGAGGATGAACCAAATTATCCGGTTCAAAATGTCGACCCAATCCGTACAATGTGATTAATATGGAAGACTATTTTCTAAAATATTATTGTTTCTCAATAGAAACTTCCAACTGGTTACCGTATGCTTTCTCCCAACTTACCATCAGTTGACAAAGTGATTTATCTAATTCCAAGTATAGTCAATCCCACTCTTCTATTGGAGAGTGACATGCATATCACTAAGGTTGATGAACCATTGGTTGATCACATGGTCAACTCGATTCCACATTCAGTAGTTCCCATTCTCTCTTTAGAGAGTGAAATTAATATGGCTCAAGTTCGTCGTGTTACTTTAGGTTCTTCTACACATGGGGGTATTTCACATGTTTCCATTGAACCCCCTACAGGTAATGAGTCTATTTCCTTTGATTTGAGTAGACTGACTGAGCCTCATCTTACTTCTTCCACCCCTTTCCACATCATTTTGAAAGTGTATGGTAAGGATGTACATCAAACAAACGACGACGAAGGTACTTCTGTCATTATTTTATCCTCAATCACTTGGCAAGCTTTGGTTTCCCCTCAGCTTGAACTTGTTAAACAAAATCTATTCGCTTTTAACATAACCATTCACAAACCTTTAGGGATCCTTCCTGAGTTACATATTACTCTGGAAGAACAAAAATATCTATATTGATCTTATGGTATTCCAAGGCCCCTTGGATTTGAATTTTCTACTAGGGTGAGAATATGTTTATGCCATGAAAGGTATAGTATCGAAACTCTTTTGTGTGATGTCTTTCCCTCACAATGGAAACATTATAAATATTAACTAGCCTTCATTCATAGGTCTTGATTCAAATACCAACTATCTGACACCCTTATATTTTCCTTATACGAAAGTGGTATCCACCCCACCACAGCTTAATTGTGGAAACTTACCCTATGTTTTCAGTTACTAATGTAAGCAAGCCTTTCAATGTTTTCTTGACATATTTTGACTTAGATCTTGTAATTGACATGGAAAACCCTTCAATGGGGACATTTGAACCTAATTTTATTGTCCCTATTGATTCCCTTGACATGTGTTACTTCCAAAGAACTATTATTCTTGATGAAGAGCTCTTGGAAGCCATGATCATGGTATGTCCCTTGGAATATGTTTCTTCCAGCTGGAAGCCATGATGAAGACTATATGAGGATAATTATTTTCCTGTGTCAAGCTTGTTAAAAACTGAAATAGGTCCCCATGAGGATGGTTCTTTTACTATGTCAACTTCCTTAAAAAAATGAAATAGGTCCATATGAGGATAGTTATTTATTGTGTCAACGTTGTTAAAAAATGAAACAGGTCCTATGAGGATCGTTCTTTTACTGTATCAACCTCATTAAAAAATGAAAGAGGTCACCTTGATGATAGTTCATTTACTATTTCAACCTTGTTAAAAAATAAAACAAGGATCCATTAGGATGGTTCTTTTATTGTGTCAACCTTGTTAAAAAATGAAACAGGTCATCATGAGAATAATTCTTTTACTATGTCAACCTTGTTAGAAAATGAAATAGGTCCTTATGAGAATAATTCGTTTTCTTTTGTAAAACTTGTTAAAAATGAAACAAGGTGATATGAGAATAGTTCTTTTTGTGTTTCAAGCTTGTTAAAAAAATGAATTAGCACCCATGAGCATAGTTATTTTTCTTTTGTTAGGCTCGTTAAAAAATGAAACAAGGTTTAATGAGCATACTTATTTTCCTGTTTCAAGCTCATTAAACAATGAAACAAATCCTCCCCTAATAAAGTGGAGTCTCTCACCTGATTTTGTAAATGAACCTTCATTTTATCCACCTATTAGTAACCAATAGTTGACTCAGATGAATGAAACGAAGCTTGGGGGCATGTGTCTATGTCATTATGTTGGGGGCATGAAAACTTATCGCAAGCATAATTTTCATTTGTTTCAAGCTTGTGTACAAATGAAACCACTCTCAAGCATAAGTTTCCTTTGTTTCAATCTTGTGTAAAAAGGAAACCACTCTCAAGCATAATTTCCTCATTGCTTCAAGCTTGTGTAAAATGAAACCACTCTCAAGCACAATTTCCTCTTTGTTTCAAGCTTGTGTAAAAATGAAACCAATCCCAAGCATATTTTTTCTCTATTTCAAACTTGTATAAAAATGAAACCTATTTAGAGTCAATTTTGATTACTATTTTAAATAATCGTGAAACTCATGAAAATCGTGAGCTTATTTTGCTATGTTTTCATGCTCGTTCTGGCATTATGATACAGGTGTTGTCCTTGATGGCAACTCACTCAGATGACAGATCATAGTGCAATAGGTCAATAGCAAAGAATTAATGATTAGAGAGAGGTATACACAGGTTCACCTTGACAAAGAAGCATATACACGTGGGTTAACAAACCAAAAGGAGCGTATAACATACACACGGACTTTCCCAGAAGGAAAAGCATGTATATCTTGGAAAACTAAGTTTTGTTCTAAGGTATTTGTTCCATGGTATTTTGATCCATGGGATTGGTCCAAGGTATCTGGTCCGAGGTATTGACCCTAGGTATTTGGTCCAAGGTATTAGTACTAAGTGGTTTTCATCCATGGTATTGAGAAAGGCCTAAAACTATCAAAGGAGGAGAAGATCATTAGGCCATGTGTGCAAGTATTGAATATTTGATGAAGTGTGAGATCCAGTATGTAGGTTATGGGTTTGTGATGCTTTGCTTTATCTGAACTAAGGATGCAACTCTTTGGATGATGATGGATGATGGATCGGGATCTTAAGGCTTGGAATGTATTATCATTATGTGGTTTGATCATGGATAGACTAGATTTGAATACTAACGCATGTTTTATTCTGCAAATGTTATGATCTGGTATGACTGAATTCTGAAATAGCTGTGAAGTGTTTAAGTTAGTATTTGTAGATCTGTATGCAGGTTCGCTTTCATAAAAGTGAGTATACATACTAGTTCGGCTCATCAGAGTAGCATATACATTATGAAATATGATATCTAAATTTGCAGTTGGTTCTCATGATTATTGCAGAGTTTTGGGTTCCACTCTGTGTTCTGGTGACTGTGTTTTAATGACAGGGCTTCAGTGATTCAGTTGTTGGGTGATTCAGGGATTGATGATTAAGTATTCAATGATTGGTTAATGCAATGGTTGTATTGCAGTGGTGATTGATTTTGAGCTTCAATGTTGTGGATGGGTCCAGTATGAAAATTGGATGAAACGTGACCTTCAGATTATGGTGTTGTGTTCTAGGAGTATCCAGTCTCAAAGTTTACGAAACGTAGTCCCTGTAGGAACAGTGAAGGTTGGAGCCTTCAGTAGGCTGACGCTTGCGTACTAGTAAACATATGGCCAGTACAAGAGCCAGGGAGTTGGAGCTCCCTTCTAGTAGCAGCTGGAAAACAAGAGAGGGTTGTAGCCTTCTATAAGCTGATGGCTACGTACTATTAAATATATCGTCTAGTACAAGAGCCAGGGGGTTGTAGCTCCCTTCTAATAGAAGCTGGAGAAAGAGGGAAGGTTGTAGCCTTCTGCAGGTGGTTTCTTGGGTACTGATATGAGTCTGCGCTAGTACAAGATTGTAAATAGGTTTTTCTTATATATCAGGTGCTTTTTGTCCCGCATTGGGTTTCCACCTTAAATCTTGGTGTTCATGTGTGTTTCTTACGTGTGATGGTATGTTCTATTTTTACTACACCTGGTTACTATTTACATGGTTAATGAAGTTCTAATGCACTGATTAAAGATCAACATATGATGAATTAACTGAATCATAAGTCTGCTGGATATAAGCTAGTTGCCTTAAACATAGTTGTGTATACACGTGTGTTCCCTTAACTGAAGTAGTGTATATAAATCTGATTATGGAAATGAAAAGTTATTGACTTGCTAATACTGATTCACCCCCTCTCCCCCCCTCTTAGTATTATTTCCAACAATTGGTATCAAAGTAGGTCCTTTGGTAGAAGTTTGATTGCTTGAAGGAGATCCATAGAAACAATGGGAAAGAAGCTAAAGAAGAAAGCGCCTCAAAAGAAGAACACAGCTCAAAGGAACGGTGACAACATGAGAGACAATTGGCCGTTAGATGGAAGAAAGGATTCAGATTCCAAATCACCTCAAGATGAAGAAGAAAATGAAGAATTAGATAAAATCATAGATCAACAAGATCTATTTAACAAAAGGGAGTGTGCCCTCGAAGAAGAAGTTACCAGATTAAAAGCTCAGCTGGTGTGTGCCTTCAAAGTACATCAAACACTGTAGGATGAAGTGATATGATTCGTTAAAAAATAAGAAGAATAAAGAACTACCTCAAGCAGATAAAGAACAAGAAAATTAGATTCTCAAATTAGGGCAATAAGTGGAAGAAGGAAGAAAGGCTGAAGAAATCTTGAAGAAGCAACATTTGGAAAAGGAAGAATAACATCAGGTTGAGGTAAATATCTTAAAAGGTAAATTAGAAGAAAGAGATAAATTGTTACAATTTCAAGACAGTACTATGATTTTGGATGATATTCTTAGTAGTCAAAGGTCTCTTGCGATCAAAACTGGTCTTGGTTTTTATGAATCTATTAAAGGTGAATCTAGCTCACAGGGTGAGGCAAGGAACTCTAATGCAAAACTTGAAATGCTCAACAAGAAGATAAGAGGTCAACCCCATCCACAACCAAGGAAAGAAAGTATTCAAAGAAAATATTTTACTCCTAATTGTGGAAGTTATAGATGGTTATTTCCTCCGATGAATAATTTTTAATGTTTCATATGTCATAATTTTGGACATGTTGCAGCTAGATGCATAAGTAGAATGGTTCAAGACTGTCACACAGAAATATCATCTCATTCCAGGTACTTTAAGGGATATTGTTTTGCTTGCAATATGTTTGGTCATAAATCCATTGACTGCTATAGAAGGAATATGAAACATATGAGATGTTATGCTTGTAACAAGTTTGGAAATATAGCAAAGGAATGGATGAGCAAAATTCGGCCACCATCCTAAAGGGAGAAAAAATCATCACACTCAAAGATATGGAAGAAAAAGGAAGTACAGTCAGAAAGATGTGGCATAGAAGAGTATACAGACATGACAGAGTCAAAGGGAGCTGAAAGTGTGAAACTTCAGTGTTCTAAATCTCATAAGAAAGTTTCATGAAGACAAGTCGCGTATATACGCGAGTTCGAAGCTACACAGTCGCGTATGTGTTGGTTTTGAGGCAAAGCAGTGGGACAAACCCAGGAAAAAGGGTCTGATATGGTTCAGTCAATTATTTGTTCTGTTTGATGATCGTTACAATCTACTGATGATGTGTGAAAATGTGTTGGTACTCATAAGATGTCATTTAGAAGTACTTTTGAACCTCACAAGTTAACTTGATGTATATCTGATTGATGATGATGCCTTGATACTTCTCTTGATATATGATGATCAGATATGACAATGAACAGATGGAACAGGTTCAGGGGGAGCATATGCTTCGAATAATGCATTGTTGGCATTATGGTTAACAGTCTTTGGTGATGATGCTTATGTGGCTAAATGATACATCTTGCTATCTCAGATGATACTTGGGGTCACATTGTTGGTATTTAGATCAGATTCATGGATGATCACTTAAGTGGCATATTATTGTTGTTTTTCCAAGAGAATGGTATTGCAGGTTAGAGGTCTAGATGTTGTGGACAGATGCTTATGGTGCAGATCATATATGGTGTACGATAGTTGCTGATGACTATCATGGTCTTGTTTAGATTGTTGGTCTTTGTCATAAAAGTCATGTATATCATTTGATGTAAAGGTCATGAACGACCTAATTTGTAACCCCGCTTTGCATGGGAAGGATGATGTAATAATTTCTATTTCAGTCATGTATAAACATTTGGTATATCCCCACTTGGTTAGGTGGATGAGTCAAAAATGGTGTATCCCCACTTGGTTGGGAGATTGATGTATGTATGAGTCATTGGTGATAGGAAGGTCATACTCACTTAGTTGAGTTTTAAAGTCATGTTATTCTTTTGAAAAGTATTTTTGCAGACTCTGCATGTGCTCAGGGGGAGCACAGATGGTTTAGTACATCTTAGCATGTACAATGAGGAAGCTGAATAAGATATTCCAGCATGCACTCAAGGGGAGTACGGATAGCATAATGTGTATCAAGTGAGAGAATATCTTGGTCCGCACTTTGCCCTTGATATCAAAGGGGGAGAGTGACTTGGTGTTGTTGTTGCCATCATGTTCAAAGGGGGATATTGTTGGCATTATGATACAGGTGTTGTCCTTGATGGCAACTCACTTAGATGACAAATCATAGTGCAGCAAGTCAATAGAAAATAATTAATGATCAGAGAGAGGTATACGCAGGGTCACCTTGACAAAGAAGCATATAAACACAAGTTAACAGACCAAAAAGAGTGTATAACGTACACACACACTTTCACATAAGGAAAAGCGTGTATATCTTGGAAAACTAAGTTTTGGTCCAAGGTATTTGGTCCATGGTATTCAGTCCATGGTATTTTGATCCATGGTATTGGTCCAAGGTATCTGGTCCGAGATATTGACCCTAGGTATTTGGTCCAAGGTATTGGTACTAAGTGGTTTTGGTCCATGGTATTAAGGAAGGCCTAAAACTATAAAAGGAGGAGAAGATCATTAGGTTAGGTGTGCAAGTATTGAATATTTGATGAAGTGTGAGATCGAGTATGCAGGTTATGGGTTTGTGATGGTTTGCTTTATCTGAACTAAGGATGGACCTATGTGGATGATGATGGATGATGGATCGGGATCTTAAGGCTTGGAATGTATTATCATTATGTGGTTTGATTATGGATAGACTAGATTTGAATACTGACACATGTTTTATTCTACAATGTTATGATCTGGGTATGACTGAATTCTAAAATAGCTATGAAGTGTTTAAGTTAGTATTTGTAGATCTATATGCGGGTTCGCTTTGATAAAAATGCGTATACACGCTGGTTCACCTCATAAGAGTAGCAAATACATTATGAAATATGATATCTGAATTTGCAGTTGGTTCTTGTGATTGTTGTAGAGTTTTGGGTTCTACTCTGTGTGTTGGTGACTGTGTTTTGATGACAGGGCTCCAGTGATTCAATTGTTGGGTGATTTAGGGATTCATGATTAAGTATTCAATGATTGGTTAATGCAATGGTTGTATTGCAGTGGTGAATTATTTTGAGCTTCAATGTTGTGGATGGGTCTAGTATGAAAATTGGATGAAATGTGGCCTTCAGATTATGGTGTTGTCTTCCAGGAATATCTAATCTAAAAATTTATGAAACATGGTCCCTGCAGGAAGAGTGAAGGTTGGAGCCTTCAGTAGGCCAGCGCCTACGTACTGATAAGCATATCGGCCAGTACAAGAGTCAGGGGGTTGGAGCTCCCTTCTAGTAGCAACTGGAAAATGAGAGAGGGTTGTAACCTTCTATAAGCCGGTGCCTACGTATTAGTAAATATATTGTCTAGTACAAGAGCCAGGGGGTTGTAGCTCCCTTCTAGTAGAAGCCGGAGAATGAGAGAAAGTTGTAGCCTTCTGCAGGTGGGTGCTTGTGTACTGGTATGAGTTTGTGCCAGTACAAGATTGTAAACACATTTTTCTTATATTAAAAGAAGACAACAACAGGTGGATTTTGTCTCGCATTGGGTTTCCACTTTAAATCTTGGTATTCATGTGTGTTTCTTATGTGTGATGGTCTGTTCTATTTCTACTGCACCTAGTTACTATTTATATGGTCAATGAAGTTCTAATGCACTGATTAAAGATCAACATATGATGAATTAATTGAATCATAAGTCTACTGGATATATGTTAGTTACCTTAAACACAGTTGCGTGTACACATGTGTTCCCTTAACTGAAGTAGCGTATATAAATATGAATATGGAAATGAAAAGTTATTGACTTGCTAATACTAATTCACCCCCCCCCCCCCCCCCTCAAGTATTATTTCCATAGCTCATAAAAATGTGCATGAAAATCCCATGTTCTTTCCGTCTTTTCGTACTCGTTAATTAAATTGAAATTCTATGATATGAGTACAATTTTAATCTCTTTCTTAGGCTCCTTAAACTTAGAAAAAAGAAAAATAATAGAGTTTTCTTTAAGCCCTTTCCAGACACCCTAAACATGAAAATCTCTTCGAGTATTTGACTATTTAAACTCGTAAACATAAATGAAAAATCATCTATTCAGTATAAGGTTAACCCTTTTACATACTAAACTAGAATATTTATGAAAATAGAACACCTTATTCAAGCATGGCTAAGAGTTTCTCTTGGGTGTTATTTTCTACCTTTTCGGGTCCAAGGGACAGATTATGAAAAGGAACCTATGGTGTTTTCTATTTCATCTATTTTTCAAACTCTCAAAATTTGAAAAATGACCAAGTTGTACCTTCGCTCGACTCATAAAAACATTAAATATCACTGGACTCATTAATCATGATGAGACAGACCCACTCCTTCCTAGGGTTCATTAAAAATACTTTGAAGGATGAGCTTACACAACATGCACATGCTATTCTCCTCAAGCTTTAGTAAAAACAAAGAGGTACTTTCCAATAATCATGGGGCGGGGGGGGAGGGGGGGGAATTGAGAGAGAAACATTTGTTTTCGTATTGTAAGAAGGCAATATGTCTCTCTTGAGCATGACACTTTGTCACATTTATGTCTGGGTTTACAAATTGATTTTCCTCTGAGTTGGTCATACCTCATTGAAAGTCTTCAAACTATTTTACGGTCCTATTTTTGAGTCAAATTCTGCCAATTAAAAATGTTGTGTCATCGACATGATCAAGAGAAGTCCAAAATCAATCAAAATTACCTTGTAATTCATATCCCTCAATCATGTTTTCCATCCCCGAGCCAATCTTGAATCACTCCAAATTTGTTCTTCAAAACATGACACGAGTTTCATGTCCTAGGCACTCTTACAATAGGTTGTTTCCTATTAGATCTGAGACTTTTGTGATCCATATTGTAGATAAATGTCTTTCAGATTAATCACATCATTAGGATTAGGTCAACGTTTTGAACCAACCAATGTGGTTCATCCTCAGGACAAGGTGAAAAAATCATACAATCTTCATGAATAAATAGTAAGGATGCATCATTTCCCAAAGTTAACCACAGCTCATTATCTATGAATTTTATCTAGAAACCTTCTTCAGTACCTTGTACCCTACATGCCTTAATGTTAGGTTTATCGCTTTTAATGAAAGTCTCTCATCATTGACGTCTGATCAAATGATTCTATGAGTGCTCGACTTCAAGACATTAAATCACACTTCATAGATTGTACTAGAGTACTTTAAGAGCCATTGTAATTATTGGTGGTTTCTCTCAAGCTTGTTAACAATTCACATCATATATTAGTAATTGGGTGGTTTCTACCATGTTTGACTTGAATACATTTGCTCACATGGTTAGATTCATACATCAAGATATTGAGATCAATACCCTGGATCTAGTTTCATCCGTCCAAGACGTGTGGAGTTATTAAATATTCATGATTGTAAACATAGATTCATTGATGGATGCATCCATATTGTGTCTTCTGTTGACATATTGGATCTTCAGATGTATTTCCATACTCATTCTTTGAGATACTTGTACTCTGAGTATGGGAATGTGTACCTTAGTGATGTTTATATGAAAGCATGATATGGTAATATTTGATTGTTTGTTTCAGATCTCGAGCCAATTGGTCTCTGAACTAAATCTTTGACAGGATAAAGTGCTTTAGTCATCAAACATATTTTTTTGGCTTTGCACTTTAGGAGGAAATTTATTACACTAAAATTTTTCACCATGACTGTCGATTGAGATCTCTCATGATCTGATGAGTATCTTAAGTGAATCCCCTATGAAGCTTGAACTAAAAAAATACCACAGACCAAAGGAATTTTGGGTTGCGTTGCTTAAAAACAATTTTTGAGCATTTGTATAGTTTTCTTGGCCATTACATGTGCATGTGCATTTTTTACTATTGTGGCCTGTGCAATTCTACGCACTGTATTCCACTATAAACAACACAAACTTGTTCAAGCATGCAAAAAAGAAAAAAAAAAAGCTCTAGAAGCTTTTATGGAGGAATCTTATCCAAAGAAGCCTCTAACTACTACATACCCGCGCCTCGTCCCTTCATTCATGCAACTAATCTCTTCCTCTTAAGCATCATATCTTTTGAGAAGAGGAACCAGAAACATCCTCCTCTTGCCTATAAATTGAGCACAATACTAGAGGATGATGAGAGACTTAGATTTGTAAATGTATGCTGATGATTTTGGATCTGAAGATGTTGTCATCATGGCAAGGAATGAAGACTATTGGAAGAGACTTGTGACATTAGGGCAACTAGGTTGTAAGCTTTTTATCCTAAATTGTATTTAATACAAATTAGTTGTTCCTTCCTAATTGTGTCTATTTTGATGTTATTTGCGAGATTCCTTGATCACTCGCATGGTTTATAATAGACTATTGATTCAACTATATGTTGTATGCTAAGTTAGGGATTTCATTTACCTTTGATTTTATATGCGAGATACTTTGATTCCTTTGAATGTTTTTGTCTATGGAAATCTCTTTTGGAACATCATGGAGAAGTTGTGGAAAGAATTTGGAAAACCTCTAAGGTATTGAGGAAAAGATGGTTGTGGAAATCAATAAAAGGACTTCTAAAATCACATCGCTCATAGGTAAGTTATTCTTAGCATACTACATGTTTCACTAATAGGGTAGGTGGAAAGTCTTTTGATATTTATTACTAAGTTTTGTTGCAAATGTAGGGAGATCCTTCTTATCAGCGAGAAGTAATTTGTCTACATAACAACGACCCCCGCTCTAACACACGCAATCGACTATGCACCAATCTTCGATGATTCCTTGACCTCAATCTTCCAAGTTGTCCTTTAATGATCCCCTTTCACCAGTAAATTTTCCTCTCGAGGAATTCGCTCCTCATTGCAGAGGCCGCTAATTTCTTCAACTATCTTTATCAGGGGAATATTACTTTTGGTGTCTCTTCTCAGATCAACAAAGAGAATATCACTACACTTGGATGATTTTTTACACGATAGACTCCATTTCTAGAACCCCCATAAGCAATTCGAGTTTGAGATGTAACTTCGGCAAAACATTCACTAAATACTACACGAACTAATTATCCTCACCATTTTTCCAAATAAACTGATTATCCCCACGCAACAGATAATGCTCAATAGAAAATCTTCCTTTTCATGCCACACCACACGGAAACCCGACAGTGATGCGCAACACAACAATGTAAAAGCAATGCACATGCACTCAGATCCAGCAACGTCTCTCACACTGGAGAATGAGATGGTATCGAACATATTTATAGCGAGTTCTCTCATAGATCTTCACACCACTAAGCCCACGGCTCATCACACAATTGAGCCCACAACTTTGGCTCTAATACCAAGACAGTTGAAGATTCAATTCAAGAGGACGCTCAGGGCACTCCACAACATGTCGCAGGTCAGAATTTTTGACTCAAAAATTCGTTCGCACAAAAACTATTGCGACACCAAACCATCTTCTTCATTTCCACCAAGGAGCTCTCCACCCAGGATGTTCACGAACAACGCTCTCTGTGGATCGAACGGATTCACTCTCACCCCACCAAATACCGCCCTCTCACTACTTAAAAAAAAGAGCTAATATTTTAAAACCTTGTTTTAAAATCATTCTCTCCTTTAGTCCACAGTCAATCTAATTTTCATAAAAATAATAAACTTAAATGAATTCTTTTCACTATTACAAAATCACCGCCGACACTTATTTTTTAAGTGATATGACCTCAAATAATATCACATCACACTCTTCATAATACTCAATTTTTTATTAAACGATGTGTGGTGGTCAACAGTACCTCCTTAGCTCATTAGAGTCTCCATGCGTACCATAACAAAGAAAATCCCAGTTTTCACTTCCGATGCTATTCCAACCCTTTGGACATGAAAAATTACATGCAAGGTGTGAGGATGATCGCTAAACTTCTGAACACATGGTCTAGTTATGCATATTTAGCTGATAAAAATAAGTCCTCTACTGGCACGCCGGCTAATGGATTTCACTTCATTGGGCAAGCATTGCCATCGAAAAGGTGGGACAATGCAGCTGAAGCCAGTAAAGCAAATCTCTTACCGATGCAAGACTATCATGTCAACAATGCACAATCACACAACGCCACTGGTCCCAGCAACCACACGCATCGGCCATGTTGTCGTCTACGCCAAGCCACGCCATACATACGTCACGATCTTAGAATTCACAATTTATACTTTGCACCTGGACGACTTTGAAACGATGGTCACATTACACCTCAATACGCCTCTCTTTGCTTAGATCACTGGCTTCAGTTTGATTCATCACATTCGATCTCACCTTCCAAAATCCTTTACGAGACTCCACACGAAAATTTCTAGCTTCACAAGTGATTGACCGCTCCCCTCATACAACGTCACAACTACTCAACTTTGCTTCCACTGTAACCACCACATTCCCGAAACGCTAATTCGAAACCCTCAGCTCTGATACAATAATAGAGTTGAAGACTCAACTCCATAGCTTAATATTTTATTCCCAAACATAAAAATTTATACATGGATTGAGTGGGAGTTTCTACAGTGAAATGTAGCAATTATTTTTATTTCTTATCTAATCTTGTCAACTTCTATCGAGTATTAACTCCCCTAACACGAACTATCTAAAATTGTACTACGCTGACTATATTGTCGAGATTATTATTCTAACGTGCAGGAATTTTCTCCGCAAACAACGCAGTGTTAATTCTACACGAATACGATGTGACTTTTTAATCTGGAATCGATTTTAAAATCCGTGAAAGCTTTATAAACCATATGGCGGATTTTTTTGAGGCAAAGCGAAAGTAGAATAAGTCGATGTTTAGCATTCTGCAACTCAACCGGACAAACTGGCCAATATGTGGCATTAATCACTAGAATAATTTTCTAGGTTGCCCATTTTAATGGGTAGATAGAGGAGTAGATCATTTTGTGCAATGTCGTGGTCAGAGGTCATCGGAAATAATTATAAATAATTCCTTGCATGGCGTTGGTTTTGGCAATGTTATAAAATGTATTCGCATCGTATAGTCAGATTCATGTCCTGTTGTTATGCAACTATGAGATCTAATGTGATATGATTGAAAGTTTTTCTTTCAATAAATCCTCCTTCTTTTAACTGTCAACTAAATATTGATTTGTGAAACCATTACTGGTTAATCTTTATTCTAACCCATAACATATTTCTGGTATTTTACAATTGTTGGAGTTACGGTGGTTTTTTTTGCCTTTGCGGGTGGTTCAGGCCAGTTCAATAATCATATATCCATCCCTCATTGAATGGTATTATTCCTTAAATCCATCCCTGATTGAATCGTATTATTAATTGAGAGTATCTCTCATCCAAATCATTTTAGATCTTGTGATTTGTATGGGATTTCAATTTTACTGCCTTCTATC
>APFE030806787.1:120213-159518 GCA_000404065.3 Pinus taeda | reverse complement strand
AAGATAGTTACCATAGATCAGTTGACTTACTACGAGCTGACATCCATGACGTCCCCTGAGTCCATTATCTCATCAATGTTATATAAGAAGTTTCAGCTCCTCTCACTGGTGCTTCACTGAGAGTCTATAAAAAATCCTCATTGTTGGGTTCTTTCCTTGGTCCTCCCCCTCTCATCTTAGAGCCTAAATTTTTCAGTGTCATGAGTTGTCCTCAAGTAGTCTAGTACATTTGATACACAACGAGCTCCTCCACACCGTCCGGTTACCATCCCAGCCGAGCCATCTAGATCCACCCCCCAGGACCTCCTCCATTTGTGGGTACCTCTCCTATCTTGCCCCAGGAACTGTTCCTCCAGGTCTCAACCATCTAGTTGTTGTTCCATCGGGATATTACCTTGCTGGCCAGATACCTTTCTTATTGCCCCCTCCTGCAATATTTTATGTCCCTGTCATGGCTTAGTTGGTCCTTCCTAACATGACTTTAGGAATCCCCATATGGTACATTGATCCCCCTTTAAGAATTCTTCTTGGTGAACTAAGACCTTATCATGCTCCGACCCTGGTTCAACTGGTCCCTATGACCCCTACCACTACTTTAGTTCCATCTCAACCTCAAGAGAAACCCACTCTTGTTGCAAAGGCATCTAGGCAGGGGGGAAAAGCTAAGAGGAAAGAACCTAAGGACAAGGCTCTCCAACCTCCTCTAGTCCCTAAGGCCCCAAAGTTGTCACCTTCGTGCGCTTTGTGTAAGTTGTGCGGCACGCCACCAATAATTGTCTTAAGCTTCCTCATCTCAAACCTTTGGTTCATGAAACGTTCCCTGTGTCAAATATCCCTAAAGTCCATGTTAACTTACCGGGTCCACCCAAGATACTTAGAATATTATGCAAAAATCACCCTTGTGCCCCGTGTCATCATCATGGTGACTACTCCTATTGTTGCCCTCATCTCAATCAATTTTGTGATTTCCTTAAGGAACTTCACGAATATGAGACCACTCATAATGGATCACCTTCTCCTCTTCTTGTGGATTTTTGTACCAATAGTAAACCATAATAGGGGAATCCGGTCCCACCATCGTGATCCCTTCCCCAGATGTCGAGATGATGACAGCACGGGCCATATCGTTTACCTATCATCATCCTTGAGTTCCTCGTAGGTAATCCTTTCTAAGGTTTCTAAGCGCGCTTCTATTTGACCTCTTTGGATAGAATCCAAAGTCTCAACATACATAGATTATTCATCTACTATCTTGTCATCTACCATTCCATATGATGCGTATGTGAACCTCTTTCTCAGGTTGATGCACTAGATACTCTACCGCATGATGTACTCAATATTCCTCTCGTTCGCTCATCTTCCATTTTGATGAGGACATCATGGAAGCTATGTCCACCCCTAATTACCCTTGCACTTAGGCAAGAGGGGAATATTTTTTGGAGGATTCTAAAGGCCATTTCCTTCCTAATAATCCCAATGCAATCTACATAAAGAAAATTTTCTCACAGCTTATCTCTTTTATTTTCATGTCTTTATTTCTGTCATGAAGTTAAGTAGGATGCATCATCTCATCTGTCATCTTTTGCCCCTTTCAGATGGATCCATCATCGACACCATATATCGGTCATGTTGATGGTGCAAGTTGCTTCTCCAGGAATATAGCATCGACAACTCGGGCCATTTTTACCCCCTTGCATACATTAGTCCTTTCGAACGACGTGTGCATTGGATCTGCCACCAATAACCAGGCCGAATATGATGCAGCGATAGGTTTGTTAGTCGATTCCCTTTCTCATTGCATCCTTCATCTTCATGTTCGTTTATATTCCTTGCTACTTGTCATGCAATTGAATGGTGTGTATCATGTGCATAACCAAGTCATATTTAGAAAATATCTGCGTGTTAAGTTGTTGGTACATGAATTTGAAACCATTACCTTTAGTCAAGTTCCTAGAGCCCAAAATAACTATGTAGATACCATTGCAAATAACATTTTAGATTGGAATTTATCACATGTATACCACAGAAGACAACCATAAACAAAATACATGGCCAACCATCATCGTCATATAAAAACGCATAATAATATTATGTTTCATATAAGTGTTCGGAGCCCATAGCTCTAAATACATCCGACATGCCCATAACATGTTACAAAAGTCAAAATCAAAGGGACCCACATGTCGCCATATCCAGTAACTATCCAAATGATCATGCACCAAAGGCTCTGCCCCACCTACATGTAGATCACATACTACATGACCAGCCATCGCCATGCACCGCATGATAGCTTGCCACACTAAGGGAAGGTCGTTACACTTATATATGTATCGATCATCTAGATCATGCCATCCGGACTCAGAAACTCTGGTCAAGAGTACCCCACATCTACGGTGTAGATAAACGAGTTGCACACTATCCTCTAAACCTTGTCAAGATGATGATGTTCCCCAATCTGCAGCCACTGGCGCTATGGCTCGTCCTACATTTCTTACTAGTTTTATCGGTGCTATGTTTGCATACCACATATTTTACACTTAGTACCATAAACATGTGATAATAATATGAAATGCACCATTAAAATATCAACTTAACAATTACCATTTGGTCCCCATGCTTGTGTGAGCGAAAGTGGCAAGTCAGGATCTCCTTGATAGTTCATCCCGCTATAAGGATAACCGTCAATCGAGAGGGGCATATGATCCCAATGTGCAAAAAATGTAGGTTGGAACACCCGTTGGACTCCCCGGCCTCCTCTTCACAGTAGCTTCCCCCAACGGCAGATCCTGGGCTCCTGTGGGCCCCCATATCGGATCTATACATGAGGAAGGATGGTGGGTATCTTCACAAAGAAGAATGTGCATAGTACTATACAAAAAGCATAGTCATGGCTCACATGCATAAACTTAACTATCATTTCACCGACGACAACATCATCTCGGCACACCCACAGTAGGTCCTAGCCAAAACACTCTCAACTAGCATCATTTTCCCACCAGTGATGTGGTGGAATGCATGGCTACCCAAAACCCATAGCACAGCTGCAGAAACAACCTATGTCTCTAGCTGATCTAAATCACCAATCGGGATAGTCGTGCCCTTCACATGCACATCCTGTGGACAATGGCACTCCACAAACTCTGTAAGGTTCCTTCCACAAGTAAACACCAGATGGATATCCCCCACCACTATGAGGGGAGGGAGTTCGTTGAAGAAATAATTATCCTGTAAAGTGAGCTCAATATTGTTCCCCTGCATGAAAAATACCTCATGGTTTGGATCCCAATAGCTCACAATTCTCAATAGCAAGGGCACATCTGCCCTCATCAATGGGTTCTCTACCAACTTGAGAACCCCATAGTGAGCCAATGCTCCTCGAACCCCCTCATCCATTTGAATCTCAGATCAGAGGGTATCCAAGTCTCACTCACACTAGTTGATTTTTAGCTCTGGCATGCCTACAAAACACCACATGTCTTGTCAGTTGAGAGAAGAAAACACTAGTCTACACTAATCAACCTACAAATCCTACTAAGCGAGCAAACCATCCCTCTTTTCAGCCCCAAATCACATTTGTATGCCCAAAAAGTGTGAGCTGGTAGGTTTTCACCTATTTCTTGTGATCCAAATTGCACTTCTAAGCACAAAAAGTGTGATTAGACCATGAAGAGGAACAAGGGTCTCCTAGGGAGCTGCCATGAGCCAAAAATCATGAAATAAATAACTGAAATTGAAGAGATGAGTAAGGCCACCTACCTAAAAGTCACAGATCCTGATTCTAATGGACGATTTGTCTGCTATGATCTCCACAAGATTTAGGGCCTTTTCCTCCTCTCCAAATTTGCCAAAACTCACTTAAAATGAATTCCAATTGGAGGGAAAATGTCCTTTCATAGAAAAATCCACAATTTTTCTGTCACCCGCTTTGACCAAATGTTAGCTCATCTTGATGAACTGTCAACATCATTGGAAGTCTCTCATCGAGTACTATAATGAGTCTTTCTCAGTTTTGGATGATTTGAAACTTCACTAGGAAGCCATTTTTCCAAGAAAGGTCACTTCGTCGCCTCAAAAAATCGGATTTCTTCATATGCAATGCTTGTAATTTGGGGACCACCTTCCCTTGGAACTTGTCATCTCACGTGTCAATTTTTATCATGTGTAACCATCATTTACTCATTTTTTCATGGTCTCCACCGGGCCTATTCTGTGTGGCAGCGTCATCAAGTCACCCTTGTTTAGAGCATGCGCGATGAGTTACCCTTACATCCATAGAGTCTGTTTCATATCCCATTATATCATATCACAGTATTCCATCCATATTTTGATATATTTCATCCCTCTTGCCCATTTTTGCCTCTGATCATACTATCCGCATCCCATTCGGAGTTGTCAGCCGCTACCAGGTCAACCATGCAATTTATGCTCTGACAAGGGAAGTCATCTATTTGTCCCCCAATCCCTCATTTTCCATTATACCTGGTGTCAGTCCATCAGCCACATTACTATTTTCCCTCATACCTTAGTTGAGGATCCTCATTGCCTCACCTATCGTGGGCCTTATTCTATCAACATCAACTCATTTATTCCATAAGAACGATGTACAGGGTGGTGTATCTTGGTTCCAACTTCCATTCTTGTTTGCTACTTTGGATCGAGTATAGGGACACATTATTGCCCTTTGACTTGGTTGTTTCATGTTCATGATCCATACACTCGATTGTCTAATGATGCAACATATTGTACCAGTGGTTCCTAGGTGTGCATGAGATGTTTGATACCTCATGAGGGGGTGGCCCTTCAGGTAGCCCCCCACATGCTTAGATGCATTCCTATTATGCTACAACCTTATATGCAGTTCCACAAATATAATGGGTTTGGTTCCTACCAGTCATAGTGTTCATAACATGCACATCCCCTTCAGATGATCCATTGAGTTTTGCAGATCCCTTGTTCAACAGGGCTTCTTCGGTTGTTCTACCCTCCCTCCAACCCATTTTTTGAGGGAAGGGCCATTATATCTCATGTAATAAGTTCATATTATATTCAATCCCGACTCACATTTTTTCAAGTGCATTATATATTTTGGACATTTTGTATTATTTTCTGACTCAGTTATGCCAACATGTCATCTACCATTTAGCATGTATTTCATTGCTTAGTTTGATGTTTCTCAGCACACCATTATTTTCGTACTAAGTTATCTCGACAGGTATATGTATGCCTACCCTGCCTCATTGACGTTCGTATCGCAACATAAAAGGTGACTTTCATTGGTCTTGCCCCCTCTGTCCCTATCCTCCTGCTTTAGTTGTATTGGTCTCTCTCTCTCTCTCTCTCTCTCTCTCTCTCTCTCTCTCTCACTCAATTTTGTTTTGTAGTGATTGTGTCTTTACACCACAGTTTCATCATATGTTTTCCACCTAACACTCGTGCGTTGGGGGAATTTGTTATCACCAAAATATTGATCATCTAGCGTAATTTACTAGATGGATCGAACTACACCATGTAAAGTGAATTTTACAATAGTAAAATTTCTTTCACTGTGAAAAATTACTTAATAAACCACCTTTGTTAAGTAATTTATAATTCAACTCATGCAAAATAATCTAATAAATCACTATTTATTTGATTTTATTCTAGAAATAATTAATTAAACCATTTTTCAATTATTATTCCTTGTCATATTTGACCCAATTATGAAAAATCAACAGATAAATTATTAATTATCTTATTTTTCTCTAGGAATAGTTAATTATTATTCCTTGTCAAATTGAAAATCCCTTGGGAATAATTAAATAAATCATTATTTCTTTACTATTACTTAACCAATTTGTTGAGATGATAAATAAATCATTTATTTATTTATTATTTCTAAATGAAAGTTTAAATATATTTTCCCTCCTAACCAAATATAATAAAATATTCCAAGTGGTTATTCCAAGAATGGGGTTAATAATATTTTATTATTGCTCATTATTTGAGGATAACTCAATATTTTGTCTTAAAATTTTGAATATGATGCACTAGTAAAAAACGTAAAGGATTAGCGGTTCGTCTTTACGCTACTGATGGTTTCTTCGGGAAGTAGAGTGATGGAGGTTGACAACTAATGGGATTTAGGGCCATGGAGGCTGAAACCAGAGGTGTGTGTCATGAGAGGAGCGATGGAGGCACTTTCGAAGAACGTTAATGGGTGGTAACATAGTTGGAGTACTTTTCGGGGTCTCCATCGATTGTGTTTTAATATGTGTTTTTTACTGTTTTATTTATTTTGAACGCTACTTATATACATTGGTTGTTGTTATTAGAAAATTGTTGTGCTAGATTGGCAACATGGATTAGATTTACTTGAAGGATTGTTGAAAAATGTGGCTAGAAATTCTCAATTTGATTTTTCCTTGATTAAACTGAGAAAATTTGAATTTCTAGTTACCTCAAGTTGTTTTCAGTTAAAGTAGGTCTAGCTATTGCAGTAACTAGTGGAAGGCTAGTTCTGTAGTGAGACTTCAGTCAAATGCAGGGATCATCTAGTTAAGTGATCAATCATCCCAAAATTTCTAGTGCATGCAAACAATTCAAGTTCCCCAGCTATGGTGGAGATTCCAAGGCAGTGTAATATTAGTTGTAGACTAGTCTTGAGCATACAGGTGTTGCATGCAGTCACATGATCAACCTTAGGAATTGTGCAATCCATTTTGGAGAAAACCTAAATAATAGGGGCCTAATTTATCAAGGAATTGCATAAGGAAATAGGGGCTCAAGCAAAGGTAGAAATTGACAAAGTTTGGGTCTCAGCTTCTTAGTGAGTAGAGGGATAGGTTATTCACTTACGGGTTGTGCACAGTTGAGTAAATCAATTGTAATACATCTATATTCATAAGATTGATGCAATAAGGCATTGGAGTTATTAAAAGATTTCTTTCCCCATGAAAAATATTGTGTGCATGTATTTTATTTCTTATTACATGTCTGATTTTTTGTTCTAAATTATCAATTAACTTTCGTAGAGTAGTAGAGTAGGTCTGTGTCTTAATATTTTGAAAAAACTTCATGATGAGTTGCAAATCTACACCATAATTTCTACATCGTATCATAGTAGGATTCACACTAGAGCATGAACTTTGAATTTGTTTCTTAGGTGGTTTGAATTTTCAGTTCAGTGTAGCAAGATCTCTTAAGAACTAAAAATATGACCTTCAATGGGCTGAGGCTGGAGTATTCCTTGGAAAGAAACTCTAATTTCATTGACTGCAAGGATCGCATGGAGGAGGTATTCGATGATAATGGATTGATAGAATACATCTAGAGATATTTTACAAAACCAGTAGAATCTGATGCCCAAAACCTTGCTCAGGGGAAAAAAGTTGTAGCCAGGGTGTCGATAATAATATTTGAGGGAGTATGAGACCACATTTTCAGCAATCTCCATGGGAAAGAAAATCCTTATGGAATGTGGTAGGCACTCAAAAATCTGTTCTAGAATAGTAGTGACCACAATAAGTTGGTGCTCAAGGATAAACTTTGAAATATCAAGATGTAGAAGAATGACTTTACCCTGCAATATCTGAGGAGGTTCACACAAGTCCATGATGAGCTTGCAAGAGTTGGTATTACTCTTTCAAAGGATGACTTGGTAAAAAGATTCCTTCTAGGCCTTCCCAAGAGTTGGCATACCTATCAAGATTAAGTGAATCGGAGGGAGAAACTACCGAATTAGGAACACTTATGGTACGATTTGGTACAAGAGGAAATAAGGCAGAAAACTAGAGATGGGACCTCATCCAAGGGCAAGGATGAAGAAAAATTTGCATTGGTTGGAAAGGGAACAAAGGGAAAATGGGAAGAAATCTCAAACCAAACCAGAATCCAAGCAAGGGAGAAATAAGAATGATTTGTCAAAATTAAATCCTTCCATTGTTATGAATACGAGCACCATGCCACAAAGTGCCCATAGAAAGAGCAAAGTGAGAAGACCTTAGGAGGAGCAGTGGGTGAAGCCTTGGATTCATAGTTCGACCTTGACTTTACCCTTATGGTAAATTTTTCTATCAAATGATTTGAAGTAGAAATGAGATCTAACGGTCATTTTGGTTGTTGCTGACTTCATATATTTCTGCTAACCATGATATGGGTTTGATGTAGAGGATTATGATTGAGTAAGGGTTGCAATGCTTGATATTTGTTTAGAAGGAGAAGAAGGAGAAAAGTGGTGTTAGGGTTGAGAGCTAAAGATACCTGTGGAAAGAGGCGGTGTGTGGAATGGAGGGTGGCAAGGCTAGCAGCATCGTAGAAGTGGAGGATGGAGAGGTTGGGATTTTCATCATCAAATAGTTGTGGTGGGCTTCCTTGTTATCTTTGTGCTCATGCTATTGGTTTTTCTAGCAGCTAGGTTTCGTCACTCTGCTTCTACATCTGCAACTGGTAAGTTTCTTCCTTGCCTCCTTGTTATAGACATATTTGGGCACTGCAACCCCAATCACATATGTCCATAAACCAAGGGCTTCTAACCCCCTAAAATTTTTATTTCATACCCTAAAGGAACAAGGTTAGCTGATTAAATCATTTCCCAAAAGTTCTCCCTAAAAAACTGCTCAGAACTGGTCAAAACTAGGCCATACAGACTGCTCTGAGGGTGCGATGCATCTCACCTGTTACACATAAAGGGTGTGATGCATACTGAAAATCCCTTATGTAGGGCGTGATGAGCGAGAGCAGACAAATGGCAGAGGTATTTTGCTAGGTGGAAACCCAGAGAATCTTCTAGAAATTGCTCATTTGACACTTGCCTCACTGAATTCGCCCAGGGATGAGTAAGAGATAATAAAATCTCCAAGTGGAACCAAGAACTATCAGTGAAATGACACTAATAAAAATCCTAGAAGTTGACTCACCCACCTGAAAATATCTATATATGGATCCCTCATCTTAGAGATCCAAAGGCTGGAATTTTGTATTTTGTGAGGAAGTGTTGTTGGTTTCTCTGTGAAACATTGTAATGTTGGGTGATCTAGATTTTCATGAGGTGAAGAGGGCTTTCATGCTGGGAGGATGGTGCTGGGTTGTAATCCTCTCTTCTACTACTTCTATCAATAAAGTTATTTGAGTTTTCCTCCATATGCTTGTATATCTCTGAATCTTGTATTTGTGTATGCATTTGTACGGTTAATATACATTTGATCCTATATTGTTTATGGTTATAGATCTTTATGCTTTGATGGTATTATGCTCCTTTGACTCTGCAGGTCTTCTTTGAAGTAGGACAAGTGAGGAAAGAGTGGTGACGCTCTGTCAAAGGAGGGAGGAAACAAGAAAGCAGCCAAGAAAAAGACTGAGGTTGGTACTCTCTGCCTCTCTCTCATCTATCTCTCATGAAGGAAGACACAAGTAACTTTAGTTTGTTTGTTTCTAAGATAGCTACTCGTCTTAGTGGGATTAGCAGCTCTAAATGGAAACTAGTTTTCCTGATAACAAAATGGCGACTCCACTGGGGAGCGAATAGTTTGATTTTTAGTCACTGTTATTTGCTTTATAAACCACAGACAGAGCCTAAAGTTAAGCCAGCTAGCCTTCGAACTGCTTTTGCTATGCAACTGCAAAGTAGATCAACGCTGCTTTAGTCAATCTTTGGTTTGGTTTATGAACTAAACATCTAACTTGTAAACATCCTAACTGCCCTGGTGATAGCTCAAATAAGCTCATTAGATCAGTCCCTATACTTTGTGTTTACTGCCTATCATTAGCTCAGCCTAAATCCCTGACCTTAGCTGCAAACTATGAGTGAAAACCAAGCTCAATCTCATCCCTGGACCATCGTATTGTCTCTCATTGTCAACCTGGATGCATTGCACCTCCCATGTGTTGTAGGTGAGATGCATCCCTGTTTCCCTATGTTACAGATGTGATGATTGAGTGAGACTGTTTTTGCCTCTAGATTTTGGTTTTTTCTTCATTGCCTTCAGCTTTATTCAGTAGTTTTGTTGTCTATGATTAGTATATGACTGTTGAAACCTTCTTCCTTTTCATTATTCAGCCTCCATTGATAAGGAATTGTGAATGTGTTTTATGTATTTTTGATCATTTACAGTTCTCCTTTGCAAATAGTAGCTTGATCAAACTATTGTCTTTTGATTTGAAAGTGTCGCAAGTGTCATTTTTAGTCAAAGAAACGAGTGTTGTAAAGCCTTCCTCTTTTAGATAGTCGATTACACTTTTGCTATTGTATTTGATTCGAATCATCAATTCTTTGAAGTGTCAAAAGCAGTTTTCAAGTCGAAATTGAAAGTGTCGTCTTAATCTTCCATTCATTTTTGAACAAGAAATTGCTAAAGTGTCGCTTTGAGAAAAGATAGTTCAGATCTGTACTTAGTTTTCTTTTCATCATTCTCACATTAAGGAAACTAAAAAATAAATACATGCACATTTTCATTTAAACTGCATGCGGAAATTGATTTAGGACAGTGCATCTTAGTGTGTGCTCTCTACTCTATGTTGAAAGAATTTTACTTCTCTTTCCTTAGTAGCTAGGATTTTCATTGCAAAAAGAATGTAAATGACTCCTTATCATCTTAGATTTCATATTTAGGAATTGTCTATCTACATCACATGGTGAACCTTAAAAGAAAACTTCTTTAGAAATATCAACTATAAAATAAACCTCAATGAACATAAAAATGCTTTCGAACCTAATGCACAACATCTAGAAGTCTAGGCTAGAGACATATTTTGGCATCGTAAAGCCTGGTAGCTATCGTTTTCATCGTAGGTTGGGTGATTCCTCCTCCTTGATACGACAACTGTCAGTACGAACTTGTGCTCCCACGTACCATCAAGTACATATTGGGAGACCACAATAGGCTATATCCTTTATCCTTAGAAATCTGTGTCTGTCGCCGTATTGATCGCAATGCACTGAACACAACATTTGGGAAGATTCACTACTGTACGTAAAAAGTATTCTGTAGTTTTGCATTTGGTTTGGTAATCCCTCTGTCTAGATTTTAGAGTAGTCACTTTCATTCCTTTTCAGACTCCTTAAAAGAAAAGGTCCATCTGAGCACTTGTCACTTCAGGCTCATTAAAAATCGAAGGTGACTAGAGTCATATTTAGCTTTTTCTTGACTCTTTAAAATTGAAAAAGCAAGTTGTGTCGAAGCATGATAAAATTTGTTTAATTCGGAATAACATTTTGTCCTTTTTATTTTGAGTTAATCAAGTAATCCGCAATCATGGAAGAAATTCAATCAAAACCCCGTCATTTATGGATACTAATGAGTCAACTGTCTTTGACTCCAAAAACGAAACCATTCCGGGCCAAGCGATCTTGTTTAACTCGGTCAAAGTCTCCTTGTTTATTTGAAACTTTTGTTTCAACATCCTTAGAGACTCCAGTTACTCCAACTATTTGTAGTATCCCTACCTCTACAAAAGAAGTTCTGCAGTTACAAGAGGACATTAGAATTGATCCTAGTGTAACAGTAAACACTTCTATTCTCGAACCAGCTCCATCTAGGGCTGGTTCGAAGGTGTCACCCCTCCAGCATCTATCACTGTAGGGTCTATACCTTCTTCGGCACCAGAAATATTTTACAGACCTGACGGTCTACCTCTTCCACCTGGACTGATTGTTATAGAAGAGATTGTGGGGGATATTCCATCCAGTTCTCCATTGCATTTTGGAACTGGGATCCACCTATATCCATCTACTATAGAAGTTAGTCACCCTTCATCGTAAGTCCCTATAGAATCACTAGGAATTTTTTTGGATAGACTCGATATGTCTCAACAACCTTCGACATCTAGGACTGTGTCATCCGATACAGCAGAAACAGAACCTCCTACCACCACTTTAACAATTTTCGATGGTGTACCATTTGCCCCAACTAGTTCTCAACCACTAGATGGAGTCCACCAAGGGACTGTGTCAACAGTATGGTCTGTGCCTATTTGTTCATCCGGAACCCTATCTGGAATTTCTTATGTTGAGTATGAGCAAATTGATCATTCACAACAGTATCAATTTAGGCAATCCAGTCTCCAAAGGACAATTTTCCCTTTGAGCATTGGATTGCCACCATATGGGGGGCAGTATGCCTTTTCATTGTTCCCTTTGGGAGAACAACCATATGAGAGTTCACAACAAAATTCGGGTGAAGCTGGAATCGCATCCAGTGGTAAGGTACCTATACTGCCTCAACAACGAAGAGTTGTATATTTAGTGAAAAAATATCAACCTGTGTCGAACATTCTCACTACACCGGCTATTGTGATGGTGTCACAAGTACAAGTGTTGTCTATTGTATGTCCACCTTCAGTCTCTTAGGTTGTAATGCAACAACCTCTTGTCTCTGTGACTCAATCACAGCTACCGATTAGTGGCTCCTTAACTGAAGCAACTTAGGCTCAAATGGGTACTACAACCCCTCATCGTGGTCAAACATCTAGTATTGGACAACAACAAATGGTCTCGTAGCCATGGCTAGTGGAATATCAACAACCGCAATTCCAGCAAGCTTACCGAGGACCTGAGCAACAAAGCTTTGTAGGTAATGGTCAGCCGTATATTCAAAACGGTTGCCAACAATCATATTATAATGGTTATGCCCATCAACCTTATCAAAGTTATCAACATCAAATACACTATGCTGGTATGTAAAGACCCACAGCTGAGGTGATCCCATATTATCCAGGGTATGCTTCACCAAACCTGAATCAATGGTTGCCTTTCATAGCAACTTTAGAATTACCAGATTTCAATCAGCTAACAAATTACCCAATGGCTTACACCCCTTGGTGGCAGCGATTCCTCATAAACTTCCGTTAGATATTCCTAAATTCAATGGAAATATGGGTGAGGATCCATCGAATCATGTGATGACCTTTCATCTGTGGTGCTTGTCCAACACCCTCAATGATGATTCAATTAGGCTTCGCCTTTTTCAGAGAACGTTAACTGCTCCAACAGTGAAATGGGACATCAAATTTCCTAGGGCTTCATTTGATAACTTCAGCACCATTGCCACCACCTTTTTAACCCATTTTCAGTTACCCATAAGGTATGAAACAGGAATGAAGCTTCTTATCAACTTTAAGCAGACAACAGCCACTCACATATCTGATCTATTCATGAGTGGCGACATTGTCGTAGAATGGTAAATACATATGTTCCTGATCAACTGCTAACTGAATGGTTTATTAAGTCATTGTTACCTTCTGTTATAGAAGATGTTGCCAAGGGAGGAGTTGTCACTGAAGAGCAAGTCATTGCTCATGTGCAATATCTAGACTTGATCTATACTCATTCTGGCATGCTCTACGACAAAATTCCTGATGCTCCTAGATCGGAGTTTTCCATTCCTCCTCCTCCTAAATCAAACAGGGACACTCACGCCAACGATGGTGTGATTGGTACCTCCAATATGCAAACTGCGAAGGCCTCATCTGGTAAAGCCATTGCAGTTTATAGTAAAAAGGAAAATTACAAACTTCCTACCTTGGAGGTTAATGTCGTGTCGAGTGACAAAGGAAAAGAACCGAAGCAACCAGGGGGCAAGAAGAAAAAAAGGAAAAAAGAAGAAACAGGATGATTCGTCTCCTGAAAAATCTTCTAAAAACCCTTTGGGCAAAAGAAACCTAGTCAGCCATGTCTCATATGCGATGAAGACCATTGGACGAGAGATTGTTGGCATAAAGATAATATTAAGAAGTTCTTTAAGAGTTCAAAAACCTCAGCGGTATTGACCAAACCGTTTCCAAACCCATAAACCAATCTGGTTTCTAGTGAAAATGCTTCTCCATCACAAGTTCTTATGTTTTCCATTTCTAAACAGCAAAATGATGCTTTGATATCGAAAAGGAGTAAAGCTTACGGGAATCCACAGCTGTCGAACAACAAGGCTGTAGTTCAACCAAGTAGTTCGACAACAACTTCAACTGAAGTTGCGCCACCCATCATTCCTAAGCTAATGATAAAGACACCAAAGGGAGTAGTACACAAACTGACATTTAATCCTCATGCTCGAGTAGCATAGAATTATAATATTATAGAGGATCTGGGCCAATCACCATCCATTATGTCGAAACTTGAAGTACTGCAAAATTTCCCCTCCCAAAAGCAGGCTCTATTATTAGTAATAGGTGGGATTGACCCAGTGGATTCCAATCTTGTGGCCTTTAATCATAAAGGATATGAACCTCGGTTACCAGCTCAACTCGCTTTCCTCATCCAAGTGGAAGCCCTCAACAAAACTGTTCATCGAACAATTATTGATAAGGGGGCATCTACATGCATTATGTCAATGAGTTGCTAGAAAACTTTAGGCTCACCACCCTTGACGCGATCATCAATGAAGTTAAAATCATTCGATGGATGAACATACACCCCTTACAAGATCTTAAGTAACTTTCAAGTTTAACTGGGGGGCAAGACAGTAGAAATTGATGTTGAAGTTATCGATGGAAACCTTGATTACAAAATCCTATTGGGAAGTCCCTGGATTTATGCTATGGCTACTATTGTGTCAACATATTCTAGAAAGATTGCATTTCCTTTTCAAGGAGGAATTACAATTGTTGATCAACAAACCTTCCTCCCCAACAGTTCACAATTTACGGGAAGCATTCCAATGATCCATGGAAGCTCTCAATTGCTTCAAAATATCAGCGTAGGCCTCCTAAAAGACCCTACCTTAATGGGTAATTTTTCCCTATCGCCTCCAAATAATCTGGTGGAAGTGGCCAGAGTGGAAGCTTGCAATATGATATCTTCTATATCTACAAGGATTCAGAAGATTTCTAAAAATTTTGTTATCATGGATCATCGCCGGGTATTCCCTCCAAGCCCAATAGAAATATTGTAGCAATTAATTTTCTTGGCCTGTAGAGAAAACCCAAATCAACGCTCATAGAGTGTTTGGATAGATAGGTCTAAGGAATATGGCACCTCCTCGGATCCTTGGTCGCATGTACATTCTACAGAGAAAGGAATCATTAAGTCAATGGTGATAGGAGAGGCACCATGGGAAGATTACCACCATCATTCCCATCTTCTGGATAAACATGAAGATTATTCCAATGACCTTAACCATCTCTAAGTTTTTTATTTTCTATCAAATACTATAAATATGCTGGATTCTGAGTGAAATCACTATCTCTTGAACCTTCATTCCATCGACCTAATTGCTATGAGTAATCTGGTGAAGGTAATGAAGCTTGGGGGGCATGCACCTAGTTGTAAAGATAAGCTTCGTTGTAGGTTATGTGATATAGTTGTAAAGATAAGTTTCCTTTTAGGTTATGTGATTGTTCTGTCACACCATTCACCTTTTTCTATTCTGGATGAAGCCATCCTTCTTCACCGCAGTGATTTCCATCTGGTTACAAGAGACTCTCCTTTTCATCATGCTGGGGGCATGCAAACCACATGAGTAGGTTCACGTGAAGTTCAAGCTCATTAAAAAATAAACCTAGCAATGAGAATACATTCCCTAGACTTCAAGATCATTAAAAAATGAACCGACCTTGGGTAAATAACCTTTGTGATCACATTACTATCAGCTTTTGAGCCTTGGTCGTGTTCTTACCATCACCTCCATTGTTTAGCCGATCATCTGCCTCCACTTGATTGTTTACCGTTTTCAATAACAACTGCGATGAGTGATTCTATTAGCCATCTTCTTTACATTGCCATGATTGAAAAGTTCCAAACCTTACATGGAACCAGCTTCTACCCAAAAATATCACTCGTTCCTCAAAGGTGAGTCTCTTTTAAGCTCTTTTTAGACTCGTAAAATATAAAAATATTGCAGAGAAATTGGCCTCTCCAGCTCATTAAAGTGATTGGAAGTGCCATCCCTCCTCTATATTTTAATCTTTTTGCACCTGAGGGATCATTACACAAAAAGATTGAGCGCTTATCTTTTTTGGGTCGTTAAAGTGATCATAAAGTCATCCCTTTTGTATTATTTTATACTTTTTCGAGCTTAAGGGATTATACTATGAAAAAGGATTACTGGAGTTTCCTTTCTGTCTCTTTTCAAACTCTCTAAAATTGAAAAGGACCAAGTTATCTTTGTTGTTAAACTCGTTAGAACAATAGCAACAAACTTGTCCATTACAGACAAGAGCGATTTTCCTTGTCATTACGCTTGCTAAAACATAGCGACAGGTTTTCCCGAAGGGAAAATTATAGAACAAGCATATGTTATCCTCCTCAAACTTGACAAAAATAAAGAGGTACTGGTCAGAAATGACTAGGGAAAATTGGGAAGAAAACTTGAAGAGCTTTATTGGTCGTAGGTCACTCTTGAACATGACACTTTCACTTCATCACCATGATTGAGTCGGGTCAGGTTATTCCGTTCACCGGTCATATCACCATTGGTCCTCCGTACCATCCATTTTTGGGGTTAATGCTACCAATCCATTTTCAGTGTCGCCGATATGTTCAAGCAAAATCGCTCAGAGAATTCACCAACCAAGCTTACGCGTCATCTATTGCAATACCTTCACGCTCCATTCTTTCATGGCTGCCACCCTGAACCTTGTATTATTAGATTGTTTTCACCTCCACAAAATCATTTCCTCCATTCCGCGTCGTAGATGTGGGGTTCATTAAGGCCCTCCTATGACAGGTCACTTCTTGTTGACATCAACTCATTATCCAAGAAGTTGACTTAGGAACAACCCTTTCAGTACTTTGAAGCTTGCATGCCTCAATGGAAAGTTTTTCACTTCTGGCGACAAGTTTACATCAACGGCCTTCAACCGAAAGATTTTATGTGGTGTTTGACATCGTCTCATATATTCACACCATGTGAATCATACTGCAGTACCTTGAGGGTCATTATCATTATCTGTGATTCCTCTTGGGCCTGTTAACAACTTACATCATTGGTTGGTAATTAGGCAATGTCTTTCCATGTTCGACATCAAAACATCTTTTCACATGGATCGAACCGTACTTTAGGCAAAGATTGAACAAGTTTGAAGACCTTGGATCTAGTTTCATCCATCTGGGCTGCGATATATTCAGGAAAAATAAAGACATCAATTGTACATCATAGCTGCATAGATAATTATCCAAGCCAAGGGATGGTGGCTCTACCAGAATCATCAATCTGCCACACAAACGGTTATCTATCCTATGTACATGAAAATGAGTTTATAAAGCTAATCATGGGAATTCCCGCCTCAGCTAGATCATTAAAATATTATGAAGATAATGTATTGCATTGTATCTTATTATAGGTCATCTTCCAGTTCGAAAAACCTCGGATCCTCATGACAAAGCATTTCACCTGACATCAGAAGATTTACGACTTCATGCTTTAGGGGGCAACTGTTATAGACATATTTGGGCACTACAACCCCAATCACATATGGCCATAAACCAAGGGCTTCTAATCCACTAAAAGCGTTGTTTCATACCCTAAAGGAACAAGGTCAGCTGATTACATCATTTCCCAGAAGTTCTCCCTGAAAAACTGCTCAGAACTAGTCAAAACTGGACCATACAAACTGCTCCATGCTGAGGGTGCGATGCATCTCATATGTTACACATAGAGGGTGCGATGCATACTAAAAATCCCTTCTATAGGGTGTGATGAGCGAGAGTAGACAAATGGCAGAGGTAGTTTTCTAGGTGGAAACCTAGAGAATCTTCTAGATATTGCTCATTTAACACTTCCCTCTCTGAACTCACCCAGGGATGAGTAAGAGATCATGAAATCTCCAAGTGGAACCAAGAATTATTAGTGAAATGACACTAATCAAAATCCTAGAAGCTGACTCACCCACCTACAAATATCAATATATGGATCCCTCATCTTAGAGATCCAGAGGCTGGATTTTTGTATTTTGTAAGGAAGTGCTGTTGGTTTCTCTGGTGAAACATTGTAGTGTTGGGTGATCTAGCTTTTCATGAGGTGAAGAGGGGTTTCATGCACCGCTGGGTTGTAATCCTCTCTTCTACTACTTCTATCAATAAAGCTATTTTAGTTTTCTTCCATATGCTTATACATCTTTGAATCTTGGATTTATCTATGCATTTGTATGGTTAATATACATCTAATCCTATATTGTTTATGGTTATAGATATCTATGCTTTGATGGTATTATTTTAATTTGAATCTACAAGTGTTATTTGAAGCATGACAAGTGAGGAAAGAGTGGCGAATCTCTATCAAAGGACGGAGGAAACAAGAAAAGAGCCAAGCGAAAGACTGAGTTTGGTACTCTATGCTTCTCTCTCATGTATTTCTCATAAATGATGACACAAATAACTTTAGTTTGTTTATTTCTAAGATAGCTAGTCGTCTTAGCAGGACTAGAAGCTCTGAATGGACACTAGTTTTCCTGATAACACTCCTCCCTCACTGGTAAGCTTCTTCCAATCCTCCTCCCTCGTCAGGTTGCTTCTGTCTCGTTTTTTGGGGTGGCTATCTTTATTGGAAAGCATGCCCCGTCTTAATCTGGTAGTATTACAATGAATGTAGATTTCTTACAACATTCAAGTAATATCTCCATTACAATGAAGTGTAGTCGTCTTATACTCTTTTAGAAAGATCCTTTCATTGAGAACCCACTGAACAATGTATTTATGTGATTTGAGTGTTGGCGGGGAATTATCATCACCCCTGGTTAACCATTGAACCAAGACCCCATGGACTTGCTTCGAAATTTGATTTGCCTTCACCACCCTCGGTTAACCATTGAACCAAAATCCCATTGACCTGCTTTGGAATTTGATTTTCCATTTAGCTTTTTCGCAGGATCTGAAGGCACGGATGTTATAAAACTTACTTTCCTCGCTTATTGTCAAAAGTTTAGCACCTCTAGCATTTTTCCAGACATTTTGTGAGTTTTCTTTATAGGTTTCCTTTCATTTGATTTGTGTGAAGCTATGAACTCCATCTCTGCATTAACACAGTATAATACCTATTGGGAGAAAGATTCAAATTTTGCACCTCTCTCATGCAAGAGCAAAGGTTTTACCAACTGCCCCTAGGGTAATTTCCCTTGACAAAGATAATGATACCATTCATCCTGATAGCAAGAAATAACAATGCTCTTTCCACTTTTTAACGAAGGGAAATGCATATCACTCGTAAATTCACTAGGCAACTGCTCGGTGAATTCACTGGGCACTCCTCATTCTGAGGAGGATGGTACTAAGCGTGCTTTGGATTTTTCATAAGCTGGATGGGTATTATAAAAATATATATTTTTAAGAGTTCAGTTCAACATCTTACTCATGGGAATTGAATCTGGGTGGGAAGGGTAACAATCATTCTTCGAATCCACTCATTATCCAAGCCAGACCCACTTTCCATCCATAAAGCTAAATCCACTTCTCACCAGTCAAGCAAAAACTAGTTTTGATCCACCCAACCTAGACCCAATTCACAACGACAATCTTGTTCACTAGCTACTTTATGCTATACATATCATTTTCACATTGTTCCCACAGTGTTTAGAGCACATTGGGCAAAACAAATGATAGATATTATACACACCATTTTATTACTGATGTGTAATGAAATCTCGATCTTAGCATATGCATGATAGCAAAGCAACCACCTTTTTAGCGTTTCAATATTTTTATAGATATTCTTCTCCATCAAGTCTTTTTACCTGACCTTTTATGTGTTTTTTGTCATTTAAAATAGTAGGGCACAACTTCTCAGGAGATGGATTTGTTAGAATGGTATTCTCTTTCCACATCTTGAAAACCAATTCTATTTTTCTATGGCCATTTTGTTCTTTTTCAAGATCTCGGCAATGCACTTGCACTTACGTTAGTCTAATCCCACAAAATAAATAGTGTCCCTAAACTGAAATTTAATCAACTTGAGTGGATTGAAATAGAGAGGAATTATTGAGGGTACTGGAGCTCTGTCATATGTTTAAAATCAGTCTTATATATTTATCTATGAGGTTCATAGGAACAGGCAGATGAGTGGAGAGAGCAGAGTTTAACAGAGAGCATTGAGTCTCTCTTCCCAAAGGAGGAAAGTATAAGAAACCTACTACATTTGGATATCTTAAATTTGATTTCTCCCCTATTAAGCAGAGAATTGAAAATACATTTTATTTACTGGGTAGGTGATTGATGCCAAAACAGCTAACATAGAGGACTCAGGAACTCTAAACTTAAATATTGTTGGATGGAATGATTTATATTCCTCATGGGTATTAGAAAAGCCATCTGAACTAAACAAAAGGGATATTACTAACTCTGAGGTACGATTGTTGAAGATTTTGGTTATTTTCTCTATTGAACATGTAAGGAAACATGTGTGATGATGATCTATGTAGTTGAGTAGGGATGTATTAAGTAGGAAGTGAAAACTGACATTAGCAGGGGTGCTTCTCTATTTCTAACAATGTACATCAGGTAGAGGCAAACGAGTTTTGGAGACAGCTCAGAAAAGTTACATTTGCAACAAGATAGTGTGATCTTCAATGAAGAAGGCAAGGAAAATCCTAAGGGGGCTAAAACGAATGAGAAGGTGTAGAAAAAAGCTTCCAATGACAAAGAACTTCTTACGAGGTTTCAAGAGGACGACACAAGAAGTGAACATCAAGACATCAAAGAGAATGCTCTTGATGGTAAGTTTTGATTTTCCTTGGTTAACTAATATATGATGTTGGTAGCCTACTGTAAGGTAATGTCTAGTCAAACTCCCAAGACAATGGTTGTTGTAATGCAGACCATTTGCGACTTGAAGAAAGAGCAACAAAAGTTTTGCGGAGGGTAAAATTCTTTGTTGCACTAGATCGCTACTTTTTGTTCTCATGGAAAAGGGAATTGTTATATTATTTTCCAAAATCCTTTTTGAATGTTACTTCTCCAATAGAAAAAATTTATATTTCTTAGATTTTACCATAGTATGCTTTAATTTATAGTAGTTTAATGCTTACATCAATTGAGACAAAAGAGGATGGAGAAAAGGTTAACAGATTTGATTCAACAGGATGAAGAAAAACGAGTTGAGCTTGAAAACACAGTAATTAGACATTCCAAGGAGGTAGATTTTGCTGTCCTGGGAAAATAAAACATTTGGAGGCGGGAGAATGAGAATGATAATTCTGACTCCATTGTTAGATTGATGCGAGACCAACTGATCATGGCTAGGGTGTATTCAAGCATTTCCCAGGCTAGGAATAATCTTGATTTATACCATGAATTGATGCTTCCTATTAAAGAATGTCAGCGTACATTAGGTGAGGCTAATATAGATTATAATCTACCTCAAAGGTAATATTTCTCGCATTGGCTACTTCTAAATCAAGAGTAGTAAGTGCTTCCATTTGTATTTGGTGTTCATATCCTTTGTTTCTGTTAAAGTTACAGTCTATGTGTCACTATTTCTGCTTTTCATTCTCTTTTTCATGGCTGATAATTGATATGAATGCTTCAGTGCACCTGAGAAGATCAAGCCTACGGGTCATGTCATATCCAAGGCTAGAGAATAATTTTATGGCTATGGGACAGTAACAAAGAAGTTGCGAGCCATGATTCAGTCTGCAGACAAGCAAGGACCTTGAAAAAGAAACGTACATTTTTAAGTCAGCTGGCAGCAAAGACTGTTCCCAAGGACCTGCACTGTTTTCCCATGCGATTGACCATGGATTATTACTTGCTTGCCCTTGAAAAGCGAAATTTCCTAAAAAGGACAAGTTGGAGGATCCAACTCTTTATGACTATGCATTATTTTTTGACAATGTATTGGCTACATCTATGGTAGTGAATTCAACTGTCATGAATGCTAAGGTGAAGTGTTATTAATTTAAATTACTCTAAAGTTTGGAAGTCCAACAGTTTCGCTACATTTTACATTTAATATTTGGATCTCATTGTAGGTGATGTACTTGTGCTTGTAGGAATCTCAGAAACACATATTTCATCTCATCACAGACAAGTTAAATTTTGGGGCCATGAAAATGTGGTTTTTACTTAATCCCCAAAGGAAAGCTGCGATACATGTAGAAATGTTGATGATTTTAAAGGGCTCAATTCCTCCTATTGCCCAATGTTTCACCAAGTTGAATCCGCAGCTATGAAAGATTATTATTTCAAGGCATATCACTCGACTACACTCTCAGCACGTTCCTCCAATTTGAAATATATAAATCCAATATTGGAAAGCATGCCCCGTCTTAATCTGGTAGTATTACAATGAATGTAGATTTCTTACAACATTCAAGTAATATCTCCATTACAATGAACTGTAGTCGTCTTATACTCTTTTAGAAAGATCCTTTCATTGAGAACCCACTGAACAATGTATTTATGTGATTTGAGTGTTGGCGGGGAATTATCATCACCCCTGGTTAACCATTGAACCAAGACCCCATGGACTTGCTTCGAAATTTGATTTGCCTTCACCACCCTCGGTTAACCATTGAACCAAAATCCCATTGACTTGCTTTGGAATTTGATTATCCATTTAGCTTTTTCGTAGGATCTGAAGGCACGGATGTTATAAAACTTACTTTCCTCGCTTATTGTCAAAAGTTTAGCACCTCTAGCATTTTTCCAGACATTTTGTGAGTTTTCTTTATAGGTTTCCTTTCATTTGATTTGTGTGAAGCTATGAACTCCATCTCTGCATTAACACAGTATAATACCTATTGGGAGAAAGATTCAAATTTTGCACCTCTCTCATGCAAGAGCAAAGGTTTTACCAACTGCCCCTAGGGTAATTTCCCTTGCCAAAGATAATGATACCATTCATCCTGATAGCAAGAAATAACAATGCTCTTTCCACTTTTTAACGAAGGGAAATGCATATCACTCGTAAATTCACTAGGCAACTGCTCGGTGAATTCACTGGGCACTCCTCATTCTGAGGAGGATGGTACTAAGCGTGCTTTGGATTTTTCATAAGCTGGATGGGTATTATAAAAATATATATTTTTAAGAGTTCAGTTCAACATCTTACTCATGGGAATTGAATCTGGGTGGGAAGGGTAACAATCATTCTTCGAATCCACTCATTATCCAAGCCAGACCCACTTTCCATCCATAAAGCTAAATCCACTTCTCACCAGTCAAGCAAAAACTAGTTTTGATCCACCCAACCTAGACCCAATTCACAACGACAATCTTGTTCACTAGCTACTTTATGCTATAGATATCATTTTCACATTGTTCCCACAGTGTTTAGAGCACATTGGGCAAAACAAATGATAGATATTATACACACCATTTTATTACTGATGTGTAATGAAATCTCGATCTTAGCATATGCATGATAGCAAAGCAACCACCTTTTTAGCGTTTCAATATTTTTATAGATATTCTTCTCCATCAAGTCTTTTTACCTGACCTTTTATGTGTTTTTTGTCATTTAAAATAGTAGGGCACAACTTCTCACGAGATGGATTTGTTAGAATGGTATTCTCTTTCCACATCTTGAAAACCAATTCTATTTTTCTATGGCCATTTTGTTCTTTTTCAAGATCTCGGCAATGCACTTGCACTTACGTTAGTCTAATCCCACAAAATAAATAGTGTCCCTAAACTGAAATTTAATCAACTTGAGTGGATTGAAATAGAGAGGAATTATTGAGGGTACTGGAGCTCTGTCATATGTTTAAAATCACTCTTATATATTTATCTATGAGGTTCATAGGAACAGGAAGATGAGTGGAGAGAGCAGAGTTTAACAGAGAGCATTGAGTCTCTCTTCCCAAAGGAGGAAAGTATAAGAAACCTACTACATTTGGATATCTTAAATTTGATTTCTCCCCTATTAAGCAGAGAATTGAAGATACATTTTATTTACTGGGCAGGTGATTGATTCCAAAACAGCTAACATAGAGGACTCAGGAACTCTAAACTTAAATATTGTTGGATGGAATGATTTATATTCCTCATGGGTATTAGAAAAGCCATCTGAACTAAACAAAAGGGATATTACTAACTCTGAGGTACGATTGTTGAAGATTTTGGTTATTTTCTCTATTGAACATGTAAGGAAACATGTGTGATGATGATCTATGTAGTTGAGTAGGGATGTATTAAGTAGGAAGTGAAAACTGACATTAGCAGGGGTGCTTCTCTATTTCTAACAATGTACATCAGGTAGAGGCAAACGAGTTTTGGAGACAGCTCAGAAAAGTTACATTTGCAACAAGATGGTGTGATCTTCAATGAAGAAGGCAAGGAAAATCCTAAGGGGGCTAAAACGAATGAGAAGGTGTAGAAAAAAACTTCCAATGACAAAGAACTTCTTACGAGGTTTCAAGAGGACGACACAAGAAGTGAACATCAAGACATCAAAGAGAATGCTCTTGATGGTAAGTTTTGATTTTCCTTGGTTAACTAATATATGATGTTGGTAGCCTACTGTAAGGTAATGTCTAGTCAAACTCCCAAGACAATGGTTGTTGTAATGCAGACCATTTGCGACTTGAAGAAAGAGCAACAAAAGTTTTGCGGAGGGTAAAATTCTTTGTTGCACTAGATCGCTACTTTTTGTTCTCATGGGGGAATTGTTATATTATTTTCCAAAATCCTTTTTGAATGTTACTTCTCCAATAGAAAAATTTTATATTTCTTAGATTTTACCATAGTATGCTTTAATTTATAGTAGTTTAATGCTTACATCAATTGAGACAAAAGAGGATGGAGAAAAGGTTAACAGATTTGATTCAACAGGATGAAGAAAAACGAGTTGAGCTTGAAAACACAGTAATTAGACATTCCAAGGAGGTAGATTTTGCTGTCCTGGGAAAATAAAACATTTGGAGGCGGGAGAATGAGAATGATAATTCTGACTCCATTGTTAGATTGATGCGAGACCAACTGATCATGGCTAGGGTGTATTCAAGCATTTCCCAGGCTAGGAATAATCTTGATTTATACCATGAATTGATGCTTCCTATTAAAGAATGTCAGCGTACATTAGGTGAGGCTAATATAGATTATAATCTACCTCAAAGGAAATATTTCTCGCATTGGCTACTTCTAAATCAAGAGTAGTAAGTGCTTCCATTTGTATTTGGTGTTCATATCCTTTGTTTCTGTTAAAGTTACAGTCTATGTGTCACTATTTCTGCTTTTCATTCTCTTTTTCATGGCTGATAATTGATATGAATGCTTCAGTGCACCTGAGAAGATCAAGCCTACGGGTCATGTCATATCCAAGGCTAGAGAATAATTTTATGGCTATGGGACAGTAACAAAGAAGTTGCGAGCCATGATTCAATCTGCAGACAAGCAAGGACCTTGAAAAAGAAACGTACATTTTTAAGTCAGCTGGCAGCAAAGACTGTTCCCAAGGACCTGCACTGTTTTCCCATGCGATTGACCATGGATTATTACTTGCTTGCCCTTGAAAAGCGAAATTTCCTAAAAAGGACAAGTTGGAGGATCCAACTCTTTATGACTATGCATTATTTTTTGACAATGTATTGGCTACATCTATGGTAGTGAATTCAACTGTCATGAATGCTAAGGTGAAGTGTTATTAATTTAAATTACTCTAAAGTTTGGAAGTCCAACAGTTTCGCTACATTTTACATTTAATATTTGGATCTCATTGTAGGTGATGTACTTGTGCTTGTAGGAATCTCAGAAACACATATTTCATCTCATCACAGACAAGTTAAATTTTGGGGCCATGAAAATGTGGTTTTTACCTAATCCCCAAAGGAAAGCTGTGATACATGTAGAAATGTTGATGATTTTAAAGGGCTCAATTCCTCCTATTGCCCAATGTTTCACCAAGTTGAATCCGCAGCTATGAAAGATTATTATTTCAAGGCATATCACTCGACTACACTCTCAGCACGTTCCTCCAATTTGAAATATATAAATCCAAAATATTTATCCATGCTAAATCATCTTCATTTCTATCTTCCACATGTTTATCCAAAACTGGACAAGATCCTTTTCTGGGATGATGATATTGTGGTGCAGAAAGATTTGATGTCCTTTTGGTCAGTAGATCTTCATGGAAAGGCTAATGGTTCACTGGAAACTTGTGGAGAAAGATTTCGCCGGTTTGACAAATACCTTAATTTTTCCAATCCGCATATAGCCAAGCACTTTGATCCTAATGCTTGTGGTTGGGCATATGGGATGAATGTATTTTATCTCAAAGAATGCAAGAAACATGATATAACTAGAATATATCACAAGTGGCAGAACATGGTAAGCATGTAGTGTGGTTTATTTATGTTAATTCCTATGATTCTTACTTTAAAGTATTTGAAGTAAATCTGAAGTAATTAGCTAGAAAAATTAATGGGTTTTTCTTTGTTCGATTTCTAAGTTTTTCTTTTATTGTATGTCAGAATGACGATAGAGTGTTGTGGAAGCTGGGAACACTACCCCTTGGATTTTTACATTGGCTGCTTCTAAATCAAGAGTAGTAAGTGCTTCCATTTGCATTTGGTGTTCATATCCTTTGTTTCTTTTAAAGTTGCAATCTGTTTGTAAATCTTTCTAGGTTTCATTCTCTTTCTCATGACCAATAATTGATATGAATGTTTCAGTGCACCTAAGAAGATCAAGGCTATGGCTCATGTCCTATCCAAGGCTAGAGAAAAATTTTATGGCTGTGCGACAGTAACAAAGAAGTTTCCAGCCATGCTTCAGTCTGTAGACGAGCAAGTAAGGACTTTGGAAAAGAAAAGTAAATTTTTACGGGCAAGAAAGTCTATTCCCAAGGGAATGTATTGTCTGTGCATGCAATTGACCATAGATTATTACTTTCTTCCTCTTGAAAAGTGATAATTTCCTAAAAAGGACAAGTTGGAGGATTTGACTCTTTATCACCGTGCATTATTTTTCTGAAAATGTATTGGTTGCATTTGTGCTTGTGAATTCAACTATCATGAATGCTAATGTGAAGTGTTATTAAATTAAATCGCTCTAAAGTTTGGAAGTCGAATAGTTTTGCTGCATTTTACATTTAATATTTGGATCTCATTGTAGGTGATTTACATGTGTTTGCAGGAATCTCAGAAACATGTATTTCATCTCATCACGGCCAAGTTAAATTTTGGGAACATGAAAATATGGTTGTTACTTAATCCCCCAAGAAAAGCTACGATACATGTGGAAAATGTTGATGATTTTAAACGGCTCAATTCCTCCTATTTCCCTATGCTTCGCCAACTTGAATCCACAGCTGTGAAAGAGTATTATTTTGAGGTAGATCACTCGACTACACTCTCAACACGTTCCTCCAATTTGAAATATATAAATCCAAAATATTTATCCATGCTAAATCATCTTCGTTTCTATCTTCCACAAGTTTATCCCAAAATGGACAAGATCCTTTTTTTGGATGATGATATTGTGGTGTAGAAAGACTTGACACCCTTGTGGTCAATAGATCTTCATGGAAAGGTTAACGGTTCACTGGAAACTTGTGGAGAAAGCTTTCACCGGTTTGAGAAATACCTTAATTTTTCCAGTCTGCACATAGCCAGGCACTTTGATCCGAATGCTTGTGGTTGGGAAAATTGGATGAATGTATTTGATCTCAAAGAATGCGAGAAACAAGATATAACTAGAATATATCACAAGTGGTAGAACACGGTAAGTGTGTAGTGTCGTTTATTTATGTTAATTCCTATGATGCTTACTTTAAAGTATTTGAAGTAAATCTGAAGTAATTAGCTAGAAAAATTAATAAGGTTTTCCTTGTTTGATTTCTAAATTTTTCTTTTATTGTACGTTAGAATGAGGATAGAGTGTCGCGGAAGCTTGGAACACTACCACCTAGATTGAACGTTTTAAGGCTTGACCAATCCTTTGGAAAAGTCTTGGAATGTGTTGGGTTTAGGATATAATCCTAGCATGGACTATTCAGAGATTGACAGTGAAACTGTTGTTCATTACAATGGGAACATAAAACCTTAGTTAGAGCTGGCAATGATGAAGGGAAAAACTTACTAGATAAAATATATAAAATATGATCATCCTTTCTTAGAACAATGCAATATAATGAATAGTTGTGACCTCAATATTCATACTGCAATAGATTTTCAAATGTAAAGTGTAAAGGACCTTGATTCTGGTTGATAATTCATTCTAATTCATTTGTTTTTGGAGTTCCAAGGAAGGTTTCTAGTTTATGGCTTAATGAGTGAGGTTTTTGGAGGTGCAGTGGCCTAGCGAAGTTTAAGATTTTCAAATTTTATGTCCTCATTGTCTTCCTTCATAGTTGCAAGTAAACTCCTATATAAGTATTCTTTTCTTTGTTAATTAATATTTCTCTTTCATCAAGTAATTACACAAATTGTTCTTCCAAGAACACAAACAAGTACACGATATAGGGGTTTAGGCTTTCAAGGCAGGGCAAAACCTCTCAATAGGGGAAAACCCAACAATCCTCCTCTTATTGAATTAATTTCAAATGAGATATCCAACACAAGACCAAAGAGTCCCTCCAAATTAGCCCTCCTCTTTAAGTCAAGGTCAATAGTTGAGTCTCTATCTAGTCAAAGTCAGAAGCAGCTTCTGAATTTCTGTCCTTATTGCAAGTTTAGTCTCTTATTATAATATGCTAATTTCTAATTATAGATGCTTTGCCTTCTATTACTGATCTTCAGCTACTACAGCAAACCCTTGAATCTTTACCACAGATATTTAGATCTTGCTGCAAATAGATAGCTTTAGATTGAGATTCGGCTTAGTCACAGACTTCTGTATTCTTCAAGTGTTGTAGACTTCTTTTTATCCTCATTTTTTCTTCTCCCATTGGATTACAGACTTCGAGCTTTTTCACTTTCTTGGTTGCTACCAAAAGAGGTCCAATATAGGGTAAAGCGCCTAGACATCATTCTCCATGAGCTTTGACTTTACTAAACAAAGAGTGACTATGCCTGGATTGTTGCCTTTGTAATGTTGAAATGTCCTGTAATCTCTTCCTGTGACAAGATGCAATCACATGGAGCGAGGGTTAATTTGCACATGGACATCTTTCTTTTGACAATGAAGGCAATGTGGTAGGCTCTCATCTAATATATGTTCCTAAGATATAATAAAATTATGGTGTATGAGTTATCATCATTCTTACTCAGTTATATTATATCTACTCCCTGTCTTTGTGCTCATCACTAAAATGAATAACTCTCCATTGAATTTCTATTAGGATCATTCAAAAACTCTTGATTGATTGATGCTCTATGAAATGCATCAGCTCTGAGTTACTCATAATCTGCTTTTTTGTTGAGTTAGAGATCAATTGCCATGATTCTGGAGCTGTTGCATTTCCTCAAGGAGTTGCTAATTTGGTTTTTGTGCGATTGTTAAGAATTTCTCTCTCCTTACCTGGAGTGTTCTTAATTGTTCTTGGGTGGATTTCTACTTACTAGAGTCATTTCCCTCAACCCTGAGCATTATTTTTGTTTGCTGGGGTGAGTTTGAGGTCAATCTTGGTTGTCTAAGAGGTCATAGGTACTAGACAAGGCCATACATAACTGTAGGAGATCATTGGCTTTCCAATTTCCCTTCATTCCCATAGATCCATCAAATACATGGGTGTTGAAATCTACAAGGAAAAGCATTCTTGATGTGTATTTATGGTAGAGTGTAATTGTATTATAATGTTGTTAAATTGAGATTCATTACTTGAGTGATTCAAATTATATGTTCTTCCACTGGTATTGGGATTCATTACATGAGAACCCATTAACTATAATTATTCACCAATAATATCGAGAGGTTGTTCTGTACTAGAATGATGATTGTCCAGTATGATTTATAATGAGGATAAGGTTGAAGAAATAAATGAGGAGAAATCGCATTCAAGGGGAAATGTGGATGAAAGTTGTACTGTAGAAAAAGAAAATACAACAATATGGACAAATATGGACAAATTCTGATGAAGAACATGCAACATCAGCCAACTTCGATGAAAACACAAAGTGTGAATAGTTTGAGTTGTCTGATTTCACACTTATTGCATATTCAACTGGTGGATGTGTATCTTCTTGTATTGATAATATGGAAGATCAAGATTACATACAACAATGCATATACAATTTTACCTTAAGGCAAAGTGTTGGGCAAAAGACCCTCAAGGAAAACTCCCCTGAAACAAGTATCAAGTCAGTGAGCAAAAACTGTTGTAAAGATGCTAGCAGTCAATTGTCCAAGGGTGATTTTTGGGTGCCCTCACAAGAACTAAATATTGTATCCCACTATCCAAAGGATCTTCTCTCAACAAAAAAGGTATGCTAATAAATGCTTATGGGGAAGGGCACAACACATTTCTCTTTGGTTGGGAGTTTATCCATATTGCCTATGATGTAAGTAGTTATAATGTCATGTTGAGTAGATTTTTGGCACACCTTTAATAAGGTATCATTATCGAATGGGGGATAGGAATCTAAAATGTTATCCATTGAACTAGATATAGGATTATATTTGTCTAGATGAGAAGGTTGATATAGTTTGAGCTTGTAGGAAATAATTATTGGAGAATACCCTATTGTAGAGGAAGCTTTGGGTTGAATGAAATTTAATGAATCTGCTGTAGAATATCTGAGCTAAATTTTTTATTTTTAATATATTTTTGCCTTATACTATTTCTTATGACAGATGACATATGATATGTAGGAAGATTTTCACTCTATAGAAGATATTCATTGCCTTGTGTATGTTCAAGAAGATTCCTAAACCTCAAATGACGAAAATCTGCTATTCAAAGTTAACAAAGATATTTTGGATATTAGAAAGTCATTTGTATCATGCTTATGCATGATACAAGCTCTATATCCTCTAAAAAAGCTACAATAAATACTTAGCATAGAAGGATTTGTAACTGATGGCATCATCTGGATTGTTCGCTACAATTGTGAAATGGTATGAGGGAAATGTGTAGAAAATTAATATTCTAGAAACCATTTATCTTTGGTTGAGAGTTTACCCATATTTCCCATGATGTAAATAGTTATAATGTCATGTTGAGTAGTTTTTTGGCACACCTTCAAGAAGGTATCACTATCGAATGGGGGCCAGAAATCTAAAATGTTATCTATTGAATTAGATATAAGATTATATTTGTCTATATGGGAAGCTTGATATAGTTTGATCTTGTAGGAATTAATTATTGGAGAACACCCTATTGTAGAGGAAGCTTTGGGTTGAATGAAATTTCATGAACCTACTATAGAATCTGTGAGCTAAATTATTTTTATTTTTAATATATTTTTTCCTTATACTATTTCTTATGATGGATGGCATACGATATGTAGGAAGCTTTTCACTCTATAGAAGATATTCATGGCCTTGTGTATGGTCAAGAATATTCCTAAGCCTCAAATGACGAAAATATACTATTCGAAGTTAACAAATATATTTTAGATATTAGAAAGTCATTTGTATCATGCTTATGCATGGTACAAGCTCTATATGATCCAAAAAAGTTATAATAAATACTTAACATAGAAGGATTTGCAGCTGATGGCATCATCTGGATTGTTGGATTCCATTTCTATTATGCCCTATGACCACAAACATGGGGCTCACCATTCTGAGCTAGAGAATGAGAAGGAAAGAAGTTCAAGAATGGCTAGTCTTCTAAGTTTTCGGATTTAATTTGGATTCTAAAATGGATACCAGAGAAGTGGTAAGTTATTTCAATGAAAAGTCTTCAATTCATCTGTCACTATTTCAAATGTTTGCATTTGTATAAGCTTTTCTAGTATAAGTATTCTATTTTATTCTTAGTTCAAGGAGTTTTCTTCCAATATGTCTAATAATAATATGTTTTTTTGGCAATTGTCATGTTGAACACTTCTATTTGAATTGGTAAGTAATAGGTATACAGATCATTAAAGAATTTATTTTTGAAATTAAGTCTTCCCTTGATGTTGCTGAGAAGTCAGAGCACACATATATTCTTCTAAGCAACTTTTATGCTTGTACAGGTTACCTCCCATATGTCTTTCCATATGTACCTTATACCTTGTTACCTCCAAACTTGCAAGTAAACTATTACCTTCCATATGAAGAATTATCAGCCACTGAGATAGAAATCAATGTTTCACCTGCTAAAGGTCCCAATGTTCAATCAAAAGTAGTACCCACAGCAACAACTCCACCTCCTATCCTAGATTTTCTCGGTTATTTAATAGGTTTAGGCAAAGCACTTGTCCCTAGAGATTAGTGATCATTAGGCTTTGGGTGGGTATTAGATAGTCAATTCCATTTCATTTTGTAAATAACAAATTAAAAAAATTGGCTTTATTTTTGTTAGATGTGAATTGTATTTACTATGATAAGCGTCAACCTGATTAAAGAAACTTGTGATATTTGGTTAATGCTTTGTGCAAGCCTCCATTGCCTGTTTTACTTGCATCATCAGTATGCCAAGGCCTTTAGATCAATGGGAAACTTATATGGCGTGATTGTCAAAATTTTTACAGCTTGAAGCTTTAGAATAACTCTTTTGGTCTTGCAGCTACTGGACCTCTATAGGTACAGTTCATAAAATGTGAGAATAGTTGAGATATTAGTTCTATTTACTGTAAATATTGCTAGTTTAATAGGATGTAGATGCACATCTATTTTGAGTCCTTTTCCTAAGTTTAGTTCTTGGTAAATTAGGTGCCACCATTGCAGCCTGGTAGCTCAGCACACACACTGCTACCAATGGTACTATTTCAAAACATATCTCCTGGACTGGGAAACACTCTTTTGTGGGTTGAAGTAAAAAATAATCAAAAACTTGTTTGGTATTTTAATGATAATATTTCATTTGAAGTTTTCTTGACTGAGGATGGAAAGATGGAGCATGCAACATTTTTGAACATAATAATGAATGATAGGATCTAAATTTTAAGCTTTGGAAGTTTTCTTCATTGAGGACGGCAAGATTGAGTGTGCAACGTTTTTGGAGGTAATAATGAATGCTAGGACGATTCCCTCTCCGCCACTTTGCCTGCGCCTTCGACTCTATTCGATTTTTAGGACTTTTGGGTTAGAAGGACTGGGTAGGATGGACAAGTCCAAGAGATCAAAAGGGGAAGAGGAAGAGCACATAGAGGGTGAGCTTGTTATCTCCATTGAAAAGCTACTCGAAACGTATGATGAGCTTGAGAGGGTAAGTTCTCATGCACTCTGAAAAATGTTTTTTGGGGTTATTTTATTTTATTTATTGATGTTTAAATTTGTTTTTTCTTATCTTTTTTTAAAGCATTTTCCCCATTCCTTTCTCTATGTATTTTTTTTTTGATTTATTCGTGCATCTGTGGATTGATTGAAGTTTTGCTTGTCCGTGGGCTGCTTGAGAATGATTTGTTACAGCCCTTAAGAGCGAGTTTGAGGAAAAGAGCGGTTTTTTAGTAAACCCACACTTCATATTAATATTTTTTCAGTCTTTGGATATGGACATTTTGATTGGTTTACATATATTGTTTTGCCAATAGTGTCGGGCAAATTATTTCAAGGAAAAATTGAGCCTAGAACATCCTCAAATTAGTTATTTCAGTTTTTTTTCCCATATCTATTTATTGTTTGGGAATAAGTTGGTAAAGCTTAGGGTTCAACAAATGTAATATTTTATGTGACAATTCTTGATCAGTTACACTCTGCCTATTTACAATTAGGTTCATAATGACCTGGTGACCTAAGGCTCTCTCAATGTAGTGTGCCACACTCCTAAATCCCTTTTGGTCTCAATTACAGTCTGCATGTTTATGATAACGTCATAGTGGCCTGGTCACCTAGGGTACTCTCGACCTAGTCATTGCCCCCAAAGGATCTAACAAGGTTGCCAGACTTCATGGCAAAAGCTCGCAATTTTATTCGACACCTGCCCTTAGGGAAGGGTAGACCTACCTTACCTATATGGTTGTTGACAGTTGGCTTATTCTTACATTCATCTTTTTATTAGTTGTTGGAAAGTTCTCTTGGAGGAATTAGTGGATAGATTTTAAGTTGAATTCTGGATGATAATCAGAGTATTCCTACATTACATATTTGTAATTTCATAGTTTCATTCAATTGAGGAAGAACTAGATTCATTGTATCACTTTTTTTTTCCCTTTCCCCACCTATATAGTGATGTTTCAGCTATGGATTTTATCTTTTCCTTCTATTTTTTCTATTTGAGATTGAATCTAAAGTCTATAGTACCTAGCAGATCCTTTTTCTCTTCTATCATAAGATGCATATCTATCTAATCCTATGTAGTTGATGAAAAAAGTTTGGAGTGGATTGAAACAGTGAGATTTTGTTGTGGCAGTGGTGATGAATCATTTTTTCAATTGAGCATAACATGTCTATATGACATAATGAAGAAAAATGGAAAAAAAAGTGAAATTTTTAAAGGGTGCATTGAGAAGCTCTCTTTTGGCTATGCATCTCCAGTTATGTTGAATGTTAGCAATTAGGGCCAACTTCAAAACTCTTTTTCTTTCATGAGACTGCAGAAATTGGTCTCCAACTGAATTAAAAATTTCCTGGTGTAATCTGGATTGATCTATCACTAGTGTTACATGGGATGTTTGTATTCAAGTCATTCAGGTTATTATTTTTGTTAGTTATTATATGATGTACAACTGTGTCGGGCCTTCTACATGGGTAAATTACTCTTGGGTATTATGGACAATTGAGTCCTCAATTATTTTTTGTGCTTTTCCTTTCACTTCAGTGTCTTTAACATTCATTACTATTTGATACACTGAACATTAAATATAATATGCCCTTCTTTCTACTTTGCCTTTCACTATAGGGTATTTAAGATTCAATACTGTTTGATACACTCAGCATTAAATATCATCTCCCCATCAACATAAACCATAAAAAAATAAAGCTTTCTTTATATATAATTTATTTGAGTGAAAAAAAGGGCGAGAGTTGTTGTTTCAATCTCTCTAGCATGGCATACACCAAACTGTGAAACACATCGTTTCTATTTTAACAGAATAAGCATGTAGTTCATCGAATTATATCAAAGCTACAAATTAGAAAACCCATTTTTAAAAATCCCCCTATCAGGGAACAACATGGAAATATGTTTATTTCCATTAGAATCGATTGTCAAGACTATGATACGCAGCTTAATGTTATGAACCTTGCAGTCTGTTTACATGAGATCACCATTGTGAACTAATAGCATTCTAGGAAGGGGTGTCTTCCCTTTGTACAATCTAAAACAAGTTCTTCGTTAGATATATCAAATTTTTTGATAATACAACATTCAATAGTCATGTGATTCTGGATCCTATGAATAGTAATAATGTGATACATAGGACTCAGAATTGAACATGGTTGGCAATGTCTAATCTCAGTAATTAGGCAGGGAAGACTGCAACTAAAGAAGGTGACGATAGCAATCTGCAGCAAAAGGCCTCTGATCTAGGTCTTGTTCCAAGCATCTGTTCTATAAATTCCTCAACAGCTCAGACACATTCAGCCCACTTGTCCTCATAAGGTGTCTAGTACTCCACACATCAACTTTAACCCCATGAACACCCCTAGACATCTCAGGAGCATGGTTCAAGCCACTTAGATAATGAGGGTAAACCTGAGGTGCACCAATGGCATCCTAAAAATATATTATAAACCACTCATCTGATTCAAGTTTCTTCATCACGTTATCCCACCTAAGATCACTATGCATAAACAAAAGGGTGTCCAAGGACACTAGTGCCTTGGTCACAAATTTCAGAGCTTCCACAAGTTGTTTGGGTTTGTTCGTAGTTTTTAATTTTGATCCTTTTTCTTTAATTTAAAATCAATGACTATAAATGTAACTTTAAGGATTTCCATAACTCTTCACCTGGTTTGGTGTTTGGGTTTGTTTGAAGCTTTTAATTTTTATCTTTTAACTTTTTATTTAATTTAAAATCAATGACTATAAATGTAATTTCAAGGATTGGCATAACTCTTCAGACAATTTTTTAAAGTGTGCTAGCTCAATGGAAGAGCATCTGCTTTAGGAGGTAACATGAATTAATCAAATATTTTGTAGTTCATTTTTAATTAAATGTTTTTTTATATCGATTTATTTCAATGGTGAGATATTTTTGGATTCATTGTTTTATATTGTCTCTATAGAGACAAAAGTGATCTTTAAATAAAATTTTTATCGTCTATAGAGAGACAATAGCTAGTATTAAAGACATATTGTCTCTAATCCAAGTGTTGTCTTTAGAGAGACAAAGATGAAATTGTCTCCTAAGAGACAATAATGGTTGTGTTATATACTCTCTTTATAGAGACAATATTTTTAAGACAATAATCTTTAAAAACAATATACTTTAAGACAATATTTTTTAAGGCAATAATATTTAAGACACTATTTTTAAGACAATAATCTTTAATACAATAATTTTTGAGACAACTGCTTAAAGACAATATTAAGACAATAAACAATTTTTTTTTGTCTTAAGTTAAGGCAATTTACCCAAAAATTGTCTCAAATATTCTCTTAAAACCCTCCTTTATGTAGTAGTGTAAACTAACTGTATATCAACACATAGTCAGACCTAGATAAACTGATAATCTTGCACTGCATTTATTATTTCCCATACCTGCCATGCAATAATAACGTACTTAACCAAAACCAAAAGAAAGGAAATAAATGACCCCTTTGTGTAGACCAAAAAGAAAGCGAAATCATGAACAAAGACATATTTGTGCATATACTACACTGAAGAAATATTTAATTGCATGTACTGCACTGAGGAAATATGAAACAAGATATCACATAAATATCTATATATATGTAACAATAATTTCACTTAAATTTAATTAGATACATTTAAATGAATATATACATTAAATTCAACTTTGATTGATAATTTTATATTTAATTTGTTTATTTAATTAATTATTCAATTAACTACTTATGAGGAGATATCACAACCAGACCACAAAATCATTAAAACAAAGTAACCACGCAAGTAAGTTTTGTTCATACATAAATCGGAATTACAATATACCAGTGTCCATCTTCTTCTATTTATAAATAAATAGAGTATTTGGCTCTAAACTTACTATATATCAATACATAGTTAGTCTTAGATAGACAGATAATCTTTGACTGCATTTATTCTTTCCCATACCTGGCATGAAATAATAATGCACTTAACCAAAACCTTGAATTGATATGGGAATTCCTTATAAGTAAACTATTTAGCTCTAAACTAAATATATATCAACACATAATCAGTCTTAGATAAACAAATAATCTTTGACTGCATTTATTCTTTCCCATACCTGCCATGCATTGACAATGTAATTAACCGTAATGAAAAGAAATTCATAACATATTTAATGCGAAAATTATTAACGATGACATATTTCTGTAGTAGTGAAGTAAAAGTGAAGCATAAATTTCAGAGAGGAACACAAAGGTCCACACCCCAACGTCCTCCACCATGTCATATTATGCGCTGTTACATTTGATATGGGACCAGCAGGGGTCAAACCCCCAGCCCACGTGGCCGACCCCCAAGCGAGCAGCCCCAAAACAAATTAGTGCATTAATAAATGGTACCACCCAAAACCTTGTATGTCAGTACACCGCGTGGGGATTACGGGGGATAATTTTTTCCCTGTTTACAGACATAACCAAGCCTAGAATTTCACGTCCCATGGGACGCATTTCTTATTTTAGAACGTATTTGATAGTCACTATAAATTTTTTCCCATGAAATTTGACGTGCCTCATCAATCAATAACGTTCATTTTAATGTTTAATTTGCAATATTTCTTGTCAAAATTTATAATACCCATCAGAGTTAAAAAAAAAAAAAATTATAATACCCATCAGAGTTAAAAACACCAAAATTTATAGTACCAGCTCTAAGTTAAAAACAACAAACTAAGACTAGGCCTAGTGTCATAATGAAAATTCTTACAGTGTGTCTGGCTCACATGACCCTGGAGCCTTGCACACTTTCATAGATTTCAAGCCTATAAAAGATTATTTGGCTATAGTCCTTTTGTAGATTTGAACTTTGTGAAACGAGCCATGGAAAACTAAGAACAACTACATTGTAAGTTAGGTGTTACATTCAAGGAATCGAACAACCAATGTATGTCAAGAATGTGAATTCAACTATCCAATTATATGCTAATAGGTGATTGCAAAACACTAAAACTATACTTGTGTTTTCTGCAACGCATAATACTAGCATGTATTCACTAGCATGTTATTTTCTTGAAACACATTTGTGTTGTCACCCAAAAATTGTTGGAGCATTCTACCAAAAGTACTATCATCATTTACATCAAAATTGGCAAGATTTAATAGTTTGCAAGTCCCAAGTACGTTTCCTTCTTCAATCTGTTTCAGTCTCATTCCGTTGTTTCTTTTTTCATTTTTTCTTCCTATTGTATTTGTTTTCTCTGAAATTATCAATGCCTTTGTCAAAATGAATTTCTACGAGTTCGGATATTATAAGAATAGCTTGTGATTTATTCCATAGTGAAGCTTACAATTACCATCTTGGAAGAGTCGCGATTTTGACTATTTTTGTTTTTTTGAGTTCCGTTCTTTATTTTGACTGTTTTTTATTTTGATTAATTTTGCTTTTTGAGCTTTTTACTATAGACTTTGAAATCAACCTTATTTTGACTATTTTTGTTTTTTTGAGTGCCCTTCCTCATTTTCACTAATTTTCTTTTGTGGGTTTTTTACTAAAGGCTTTGAAATCAACCTTATTTTTACATCAGTAAATTTTCCTTTAAAATAAAATAATTATGGAGGATGTTACAAGCTCATTTTTATATAGTGTATCTATTTAGGTTGTCAAGAACTTCTAATATAGTTGTATTTAGAGGATGCAACCGATACTAAGTACATGAATAGAATAAGTAATGGTATTGTCTAGCATAATGCTCAATAGGAATATTTGCTTTGTGTAATTTGTTAGCTACCTATACCAATAGGTTTCATTTTTCATGATTGGCAGGGGAAGTGCCAATATGATCTACTTTGGTGATACAAATATCTCATATTCTTGTGGAAGAAATATACTTACATTTTGTTGATTCTGCCCTACTTCTGAATGGGTGATCCAACAGCCTAAGATGGGTCATGCCATGTTTCAATTTTTGTTGTAGATTAGAGAAAGAAATCTGTCCAAACAACTCAATCTTGGCAGGTAAAGTAGATAGGTAGAGAATGAAGGTTCCCAACTGCTTAATGTGGGGCCTTGGAAGCAATAAGGGTAGTTTTAGATAGATAATCAAAAGAAAAAGTCAAAGGAAAAGAAAAGGCACATAAGGGTTTGCAAGTCTAAGTGCACCCTCCTTGGAGTAACAAAAAATGCTAGGCAATAGAGTGGGTAGGTAGATGGGGTTGCAGAAAGCATGGTTT
>APFE030806787.1:74481-96033 GCA_000404065.3 Pinus taeda | reverse complement strand
TGTATAAATCAAAACTATTAAATCCCAAAGGCTAAAAAGTTTTATAAAATCCTAAAAGTATGCTTGTATGCTACATAGAAACACAAATGTAAACTTAGGAAGAAACAAAGCACTCTAAGAAGGAGATTAAATAAAATTGAGAAGGAGTAGCTTAAAGAGAGTTTTTAGATAAGGGAAGGTTGACACTCACAGATTTAGATAGAACGTAAAAAGAAGGGCATGAAAAATGCCAAAACGTCATCAAATTTTCATTTGACAGGCATAGGAAATTTGAAATTCTAGGCCAACACTTAACTACTCAGACAGACGAGTTATTCTTTTTTATCCTAAGAAAGAGAAAAAAAAGAAAAATCCTTTGCACGAGCAATGTGACAGAGGAGTTCTTCTTCTTGGATTTCTTCATGCGCAAAGGGGCAAAGTTATTTTTCTTGGGCTGAAAAAAAATTGAAATCTTTGTTATTATTAGAGTGAAAAATGTAAATATTTTTAAAAACAATCTTTGTTATGATTAAAGTGAAAAATGTAAATATTTTTAGCTTTTAAAATAAGATACATTTTTAATTTTCTGTAATTATTGTCTAGAAAATTATGACTCGGATCATCTAGAGTACTGTATTCATTCCGCCACAATTTCAAATCCCATAAAAAAAAATACATCTACAAAACAAAAAAATAGAATAATGTACATATATTTTTTACAATGAAGCACTCTACTGTTTGTGTCGTGACAAATAGTACACGAACACAGGAGTGAGTTTGGTGAGGCGTTGTTTTTGAACATTGCCAATATGATTTAATTAGTTGAAAAATAAACAAACTTGAATTATTGGTGTTCTTGGAATTTGGATTGAAGTGTTTAATCATAAATGTGATTTCTTTAGTATTTGTGACTATTCAAAAACTTTTACTTTTATCAGGGGACCCACTGACTTTTTAGCATAATTTTGCAAGCAATCCTTTTTTCTGGTGGACTTTTACCATAATATTGCATGTGAATTTAGGTATCACATTGGGAAGGAAAATGTAGTGTATGTGGTATTTATTATTAATAATAAGGTAATCTTCCATTGAATTTGGGTATCACATGAAACTCTATACTTCTGAAGGAAAATCTAGTGTATGTGTAGTATGTCTTTTAATTATTACTAATAGTAAGGTCTTTTTTTATGTAAGATAATAATATGTTTGTCTATGTAAGATATTTTGGTTTTGGTAGTCTTGTTAATAAATGGTTTTTTTGGAGAACTTATTTTAATAGAATCACTTTATTTATTATTTTTTTAGAAATGTCTTTTTGGTGGTTAATGTTATTAACAATGTATATAGTTTTATCTAGTATCAAGTGTTTTCATGTAATAATATTAGCTCGACTCGTAATAAGATTACTATTATAGATATTTGGTGGCTATCGAAGATATTTTTAAGGAAAAACAATTGAGTTCAAAATTGGAGGATTTACCTCTCAATTAAGTTGTGATGAATCTCTCATACTACTTTATAAACCATTCATTTGAACTTTAGTTGGGGTGGTGGGGAACCTATGGCCTACCTCTTTATATTTTGTTTCAAGTTGAAAAGAGGTTTCATAAAGCCCTTCCTTTGACCCCTACGATTTGGTTTTTTAGGAAGGAGTTTGAGATTGTAAGTATTGTAGTCATTTTTAAAATTTCATTAATAAAGGTAGCCTTGATGATCTCATCCACAAATTAAGGCATTGTGTTATGTAAGCTTATCCATGATTTGTAATATTAGCACAAGACACCATTAAAATCATGTCAATAGTTGGCATCTTCAATATACAAGTCTCAATAAAATTTATTCACATGTTGGAAGTAAATCCAAGGATTATAGAAAGACAAATGCGATGAGATGATCAAATTCATGTATACTTTGCAAGGAAAAGGTTGCAAGATATTTCAAAGATTAACAAGGTGTCACAATAATAACATAACCTTGCACTTGTTGAACCACACATGGTATGTTGAAGGAGAATGGTAGTTTTAAAAACCATTGGAAAAGCCTCCATGTACCACTCATAAATTGTTATGCTCTTGACCTACCAAAAATTCCAGAATACCAAATATGCAAAGAAATACAACCCAGAACATAGAACAAAATGAGAAAAAGCAAGTATTTTATTATTAAGAGATGAAAGCAGTGTTCACTTGCCTCTTCGAGGGGGCAACCTCCAACATAGCAGAGCTCAATTACAAAATAAGACTCGATATATCTTAATGGGGAGTCTCTATCCTTTATATAGGATTCATACTTTTTGTGGCCTTCCCAAGCTATTGTCCTCGCATTAAAAATAATGTACATAGACTTTTAGAGAGACAACTAGTCATTGTACTATTTCGGAGGAGTTATTCTTATTAGACACCCATGCATTGTGTCCATAACTCCTCTTAGACACCGACTTATTTTGGCCTTGCCAAGCTATTGTCCTCACATTAAAAATAATGTACATAGAATTTTAAAGAGACAACTACTCACTGTACTATTTCAGAGGAGTTATTCTTCTTAGACACCCATGCATTATGGCCATAACTGCTCTTAGACACCACTTATTCTGGCCTTGCCAAGCTATTTCCAAAATACCATTTTTTAGAATTTATTTATCAGTGTGCTAAACTCAAAAATCTTTCTAAGCAAGTTATGATGTCCTCCTCAATAAGCCATGATGTCTCATGATTGTTTCACAATTATTTTTACTCTAACTACATCTCTATTTTTATTTTCAAGATGTCAATACTTTCTAAAAATACTTAAAAACAATGAAAATCCCATGTCAGAATATTTAAAACTCTAATAAAAATTCAAGTAAAACACCTATTGTCTCATTACCTCCTACAAGATGTCGCTAATCTTGAAATTTTCTTTCCTTTCGAAGTTTTCGTCTTCTCAAAACCTTCTAGAGAAGAAATTTTGGTTATTTCTTTCGTACTTGGATATTGTAGATGAAGCTATGTTGGGAATGATGGAATATATGTGTTGGCTAATTGTCAATAAGATAAGTCATTCTTGCGGATAGGATCGACCTCCGTAATATCTAATGATATCTAGCGACAAGCAAACCAAACAAATTCTATCCTTCTCTGAATATGCAATTTATAAATAAAGGCAAACAAGTGTTTTAGGCTTACCTTGGGTCGAGTGCAAGTTTGTAGAAGCCACACTCTGTTCATCCAAATGAGTTTCTTTATAAAGATTCTGCAAACACAAACAAGCACACACATTAAATAGCACCTGAAAAGCTAATATAACATAAAAATTTCAAATTTCACCAAAAAATTCCAATTTTAAATATTCTAATCCGCCTTTTCATTGAATGTAGCGTATTTATCATGCTTGAATGGTGGGAACAGGAGCACGAGGACGTGGACCTTGCGATGATTAATCATCAACCTTTGATTGATGCATTGAAGGCATGCAGTTTATACAAATTCTGGGCCATACCTGGCATGAGGGCCCAGGTGGACTTCTTGTAATGGCTCGTAGACAGGTGGAACATACAGGATCAGTGCTCCTTTATTAGTGGCCACTAGCTCGAAATGGAGCCGGAAGACATTTAGTTTTTGACTGGTTTGCCTAAGAGAGGTGAACATTTGACTCTATTCAGGACTAGGCGAGGTGGCAAGTCTGTCGATAGCCTTCGGCTAGAGTTCTGTAACGACCCAACTAGAGACAAAGGGATAGATATCAAAACAATATCCCTTCATGAACTCAGGGTGATTTCTTTTACTATTACCAGGCTCTGCGCGAGCACAGCACTACATGTGGCCACTGGATCCCAGATGTGGATGGCAGTAGATTGCTTTCAAGGCACCATCTTCAATTGGTGCGAGGCTGTGTTGGCTAATATAAAAGGCCAACTGACTAGAGCAAAGAGCGGACAACTGAAGACATTTGGATATGGTGATTTAGTTGTGAGCTTTGGTCTAGAGAGGGTCCCAATGTTGGTCCCGCAACATCTTACCGTTGGAGTTGGGCTTCCTCGAGAGCCCATCATCGTGAGGAGGGAATAGAAGTCATTCGATTTAATCCTGAGTATTTTCATTGGTTAGAGAACCAAGTATTTGCTATTCAGAATTTCCCTTATGGTGGGGTAGATTATCATTGTGACCCAGACATGGCTCTCCTACCAAGAGAGCAATGGGATGACTAAGGAAAAATCATTTTTAACATTTCCTAATTTAATAAAAAGAAAATTGTTTTTATTTCATCCCAAAACTGATAGTAAAATGTTTCAAATGTAGATGTAGGTCCACGACAACCAACCACTCTCCGGCCTTACGAGAGAAAATAACCAGCTGCAGCAGCACCAGCCGCACAGGATGAAGCCACAGAGACTTTGGCCGAATTGGAGAGCCATCTAGAGCGATTGACAGCAAACATTCGGGAGACCAGCATAGATGACATTCCTCTTAGGCTGCAGCACTATGTGATCAGAGTCCCATGACCTTTTAGGAGGTTCCTTTGTAGGGTGGCCTGTACAGTGGTTTTTTATCGTGATCATCACCAATGATAGGATGATCGCTTGTTGTAGACTCATATGACATTTTTTGCTTTTTGTACTATCATTTTTGCCGATCATAAGGTGTTTTTCAACCTATGATCGAAGATGATGTATATTTGACACACTTCTATGGTATACTATATCATTGTTACTGGCTTATCTGGTAAACCATGTTATGGAATGTTTTTAAATTTACTTGTATGATTATTCCAAATGTCTACTTAACATTCGAGAAGCAATTGCATCTGCTAATGTATTTAAATATCTTGGAATATTCTGATATTCAATATAGTCAAACTCACATTCCAAGAGACGAACTCTAAAAAATAATCTCAATAATACTGGATTTCTAATGGCATATACTCTATTAAGCTGTAATACAACGAGTTCAGAATCTAACCTCACAATCAAACTCTAAATCCCAAATGAGATGGATTTAGATAATAACCCAATCACTGCACTATACTCTGTAATGTTGTTCGTTGTTTGATCGAGGATTACCCCATGCATAGATACCAACTCACCAGAGGATGAATAGATAACCCAAGCTGCGGAAGAAATGCTCCATGTATTATGACAAGCACCATCAGCAAAACCAATGTATGTTTGGAGAGACGTCGACATCTGCAATATCAAGAGTAAAATCAAGATAATCAGGAATAATGACAAAAAACACTCTCTAAGCTAAGCACACTTTTTAATCTAAAACACACGAGCTAGAAAGAAAACTAACCTAACTAAAATCTCCACACCCAGATTTAAGCATAATATCTCTTCAGGTAAAGACCATTTCTGGGTTTACCTAAAGAGACCCGGTCAAAGTCTACCAATTCATAGGCCCCTTTTTCCAGCTTCCACTTAACAACATAAGGACCATGCCACATGGGTATGAATTTTCCAGTGCCTAATTTATCATTTGTTTGATTGTACAATAATACTAGGTCTCCTTCCGAAAAATTTTGAGGGGTAACATTTCGATCATACTGAGTTTAATACATTTAGCATGAGTTCCGATTGCTAGTGCAGCATCACATCGATTCTCATCTAGCTGAGCCAAGTACAACAAATGTTTCTCCTCTTCAGAAGTGGCTGGAAGTAATTCTATGGCCATTTTCAATGACGGGATTTCTTATTCAATGGGTAACACAACTTCCAAACCATAAACTAGTTGGAAAGGAGTGAAACCGGTTGGCGTTTTTACTGAGGTTCGATACTCCAAAAGCACTGAAAATAGCATGTTATGCGAATTCGACCTATGAATCGCAATGATTCGTCGGATCATGATGAGTAGAACTTTGTTGATGGCTTGAACCAGACCATTAGCCTATGGATTATATGGAGTAGAACTATCGTGACGCAAGCCAAGTTGGTCTGTAAGTTCAGTCATCATAATATTTCGAAAATGACACCCATGCCCAATGGTAAACACTTGTGGAACACCAAAACTAGAAATTATATGAGTGAACACGAAAATCATAGCCGTTTTGTTGTCTGCCTCAAATGTAGGCATCAACTCGGCCCACTTGGTAAAATAATCTACCGCAAGGATGATATACACGTGCCCCCTGGCTGAGTGAGGGTTACATGTAATAAAATCAATACACCATTTCACAAAAGGACCGACGAAAATTAGGGTGGAGAGGAGTAGGTGGAGTGCGCATCTTTCGATCAAAAATTTGGTAGTTGTGGCATTTTCAGACGGTGTTAATACAATCTTTAAACAAAGACAGCCAAAAATAGCCAGTGCACAATATCTTGTGGGCCATGGCAAACCCAAACATATGACCACCACATGCTCCAGAGTGACAGTCATTTAGAACCCTTTCAGCTTCCTCATGAGTTAAACAATGTTAGAAAATGGAGTCCACCCCACGACGATAAAGTGTATCTCCAATAATTTTGAATTTTTGGGATTGGAATCATATTTTTGGTTGCTCTCATCTTGAAATTTCAGGCCGAAAGGATTGGGGTTGGAGATAAACTATGATATCCCCATACCATGGATCTAAAGTGATGATTAGAAAAAAAATTCGTCCGCAATGGATTCCTCTGCCACAATTTCTGTGTGAGCACGCGGGAAGTCACACATCAACTCCGCAAAAACTAAAGATTTCTTTGACTTAGACTTTTCAAATTCCAAGTCAAACTCCTACAGGATCACTATCCATTTGGAGTACTTGCCCCCTAGCAATTGTTTGGTTAAAATATAGATCATAGGGTTGCAATCATAAATTACTGTAGTTTTACGTAGTAAAATGTAATGACGAAAATGCTGGACAGCTAGAACAGCTGCCAGAGCCAATTTCTCCACATGTGAATATTTTAGCGTTGGATTTAAGGTCCGACTAAGGTAATATATCACATGTTCACTACCGAACTCATCTTCCTCAACTAGTACCATCCCAATGGTGGAATGCGAAGTGGCGAGATATAAGAAGTAGTCTTGGTTGTAGTTGGGAGGATGCAACAACGGTGCATGGGTTAACGCGTGTTTTAATGCATCAAAAGATTTATAAGCTATCTCATCCCAAAAAGATGGTGTATTTTGCTTCAACAACTGGGTAAAAACCTTTTTGATCTCGGCACAGTTTGGAATGAACCAACGTAAAAAATATACTTTCACTTGCAAACTTTGGAGTTGGTGAAGACCTGAAGGAGGAGGAAATTTGACAATAGCTTCAAACTTCGAGGGATCGACATGAACGTTGGCTTTCGGAACAACAAACCCTAGTAACTCACTCGTTTCTATACAGAAAACACACTTATGTGGATTCAAACTAATTCGATAATGCCTACACCTCATAAAGATTGCTCGTAAATGGATGAGATGATCGGCTCGATGTATGAATATGTAGGTAAATCATCGAGATAGGGTTGCATAATGTGCTTGATGTCATGAAATGCGTAAGACATGGCTCTTTGAAAAGTTGCCCCGGCATTCTTGAGCCCAAAAGGTAATTTGTAATAAGCAAATGTGCCCCATCGACAAATGAAAGTCATTTTTGGTTGATCAACAGGTAGAATATTTATTTGATTGTATCCGGAAAAACCATCCATGAAGGAGAATATTTCACTACCGGCACAATCATCAATTATTTGATCGATATAGGGAGTTGGGTAATTGTATTTTGGACAGGCTCGATTAATATCCCTATAATCAATACATATTCTTACTGTTCCTTGTTTTTTGTTAACAGGAACAATATTCGATACCCAATCTGTTAACGGAATTGGATAAATGAACCATATTTTGAGTAATTTTTCAACTTCTTCCTTAATAGAAGCAGCTTTTCGTGGGTGGATCTGACGCAAACGTTGCCGGATGGGTTTAGCATCTGGGTATGCTTTGATTTCATGAACAACAATTGCTGGGTCAATTCCTAGCATTTCCTCATATGACCAGGAAAACACGTCGCGAAATTCTTGAAATAGGGCCTTATATGTTTGAATTTCATCCTCCGTACAAGAGGCACCTATATGAACGTTTTCAACAATTCCAAGATTAACCGAAATGTCAATAGGAAAAGTTCAAGAAATGTTCCCCAAATTTAACTCAGAATCAGGATTTTTCATTGGATTCTGACGTTCCTTGACATAATATGTTGTAAAAATAGATGAAAAACCATTTTCAAAGCAATCGATCTCAGGTAAAAATGAAGATCTATGATGAAGATCTTCCCATGGTAAATCGTCAATGAACAGAATTTCTCGAATTTGCTCATCAGTGTGAAGAGGTTCAGAAAACGTTATTGAATTAGAGTTCGATGTTGAAAGTGATTCGTCATGGACCACATTCATTAAGTCAATTTCGGTCGAAGAACGGTCAGAAAATGAGTGTACGACCTAATATGCAATTTCATATGGACTCAAAGGCATAACATCACCAAATGAATCTATCTCATATTCAGAAGGTACGATCCAAGGATCGTTATAAACAATAGTGTCCAATGAAATCATATGAATGGTTGCTGTAGAAAATGATACGTTTGGAGGAGGAAAGGAAAATGTTCCTAGTAAAACAGAACCTTTAACTTGTCCTACTCCAACATCCTTATAAGGGATGGTTGTTTTGCCGACATGTTGGATACTTTCAGAAGAGGCTGGGATGGACGAAAAGTAAGTCAGCTGGTCTATAGTTATGATCCTTCCATTATGAGGGAACTTTATAAGCCGAAATACCGATGAAACAACAGTTTTCATAGCGTAAGACCAACTATGACCCGAGAGAAGGTTGCAATCTAGAGGGGCATCAACCACTTCTAGATCTAGACTAATAGTTTTACTTTCAACCCCTATAGGTAAATCCTGTAGAATGCCAAAAAAATGAAACCCACGGCCATCGATGTCCTTTAGAATCGTCGGGGATTGATTAAGTGTAGGAGAACCAAGCGATCTCCAACACTGAATCGACATAATACAGGTTGAGGCTCCCTCATCAATCACAGTCCTATAACACGGTCTGTTTTTGACTAAAACTGGAATCTGGAAAGCCATTTGGTGAGGTAAGCGAGGTGTACTATTTTCTAGATCAAAAGTTATAAGGTTCGAGTCCTGAATATCAACAACTCCTATAGCCGACAATAGAAATTTACGTTGTGCTGGACATGATTGAAACACCTCCAAAGCCGACATTGCTGAAGGTGAAATAGCTTAATCTTCAATGTTATAGCTTTGAGCAGTTCTCGCATGTGGATTGAAAGCTGACTTTCGAAGTATACCCTTGGTAGGCGGTTTGATTACTAAGTATGGGTTAGTTTTCTCGATCTGTAGTGGATCAGAACCAGGAGTTGAAGTTGATGGGTTTGAATTAGAAGATTTTTCTTCTTTTCCACCAATAGGACTTTTACTTCCATAATCTTGCGATCGTTTCACAATCCTAACATGGGAAATCATCATTATGGGTTCTTTAGAGGCATTTGAGGAGGAACCTATCATCTTACTGCCTTGACTAGGAAAAAGATCCTTCAAAACAGTAGGTGTTTGGGAACCTTTGACTATTTTCGCAACCTCAACGTGATGAGGGCAGTCTCTTGTAAAATGCCCTTCATCACAAATGAGACAAGGATAACGAGGTTTGCGTTTCTCATCAGTAGATTCTGTTTTTCTAGTTTCTCTTTTGAAATTTTATCTGTTTTATTTTTCTTCTTCCCTTTCATTTTACCATCTGATTTTAATTTGGATGTGGATGTCTCTACAGCATGAATATCAGTGGAAATTTCCGCAGAAGAATCTCCTGTCGGGGAATCTGGTAAAGCTATGATAGGAGAAGAGTTCTTGGAAGATTTCTTCTTAATTTTGGTATTAACCGTACCAATCATACCATCAGCGGCATGAGACCCTGAAGGAGCTGCAACTATTTGATTTTGTTTAAGAAGGTTGGGGATTTTCTCATGTAACGTACCTGACTGCTTATAAACTAGGTCAAGGTACTGAGCTTGAGAAATTACTTGCTCTTCAGTAACGACACCTGTCTTAGCTACATCCTCAGTAATTTTTAGTAATAACCATTTGAAAAACCATTGAGCTAAGATTTGATCCAGGATAAAAACTTTCACTAAATACTGTCGACGTCTCCATTCATGAATGTGATCTGAAATGTAAGTGGATGTTGACTATTTTAATGAAGTTAATAACCCTGTGCCATTGTCATATCTGACTGGAAACTAAAAATGAGTTAAAAACGAAGTAGCTAACTGACTAAAGATATAAAAAGTGGCTCGTGATAACTCAATGTACCACTTGGCCGCAAGACCAATTAGAGTGCGTTGAAAAAGCCTTAAACGGATTGAATCATCTAAAATGGAGTTAGACGCACACCAGAGGTGATAAGTCATCACATGGTCTGACGGGTCCTCTCTTGATTTGCCTTCAAACTTAGGAATATCACTGGGCAACTTATTCGGCATTAGCGGCAAAAATGGAAGATAGTTAATTGGATCATTTGTAAGGTGCGATAAGTCAGACAAGTCCGAAGTTGCAATGAACGATAACTGATGATTAGGGTCCCTGAAACACTCAAAACTATTGAAAAACCTAATCTTGAGATCTATAAACTCAAAATCAGTCAAAAAACCTAATCTTGAGATTAACCTAATCTTGAGATCACAAATCAGTCAAAAAACAACCAGCTTTTGTTTTCTTTACTAAAAATGAAATCCAAAACTCTCAACACAAGTTCTTTCAAAGTTTCGCAAAGAGAAAAACAAAGATGGATCCCTCAACAAAGGCAGATTTTATAAAATAGTTAAAGTCATAAGAAAGCCAGCAAAAACCAAGGTGATCTGAGGTTTCTAAGGCTTCTAAGCTCTAAGTTACTACAAGACCAGAACGAAAATCAAGGTTGGAAAACAAAAGTTCTAGGAATTTCACATAAAACCCTAACGCCAATAGAATTAACCTAAGAAAAGTTCCTAATAGGATACATGCAGATCTGAGCAGAGGCTAAAAGAACATAAACAAATCCTAAGCTGTCTGAAAAAGAAAATTTCAAGTTTTTCAAAATTTTGACAGGGTACATAGGCCCCTAGTTTACCCAGCTATGGTACCGCTCTGTGTGTAAAGAAAAAGTGCGGATAACTCCGCATTGTGCTACAAGCAGAGGGTGCGGTCCTCTCCAAAAAGTATGAAAAACAAAAAATAATTCAATATCTACTAAACCTACCCAATTCCACAGAAATCAAGTTAAAAAATAGAAACAAAGACATAGTTTCTGAAGCCAAAGTACAAGCAAAGGAAAAATAAAAAATTCAAGTCCCTAGTGGAGTTTCCATTTTGTCAATCGGATAAGTCGTTCTTGGGGACAAGATCGACCTCCCTAGTATCTAATGATATCTAGCGACAAGAAAACCAAGCAAATTCTATCTTTCTCTAAATATGCAATTTATAAATAAAGGCAAATAAGTGTTTTAGGCCTAACTTGGGTCCAGTGCAAGTTTTTAGAAGCCATGCTCCATTGATCCAAATGAGCTCCTTTATAAAGATTCTGCAGACATAAACAAGCACACACATTAAATAGCACCTGAAAAGCCAATATAACAAAGCATATTTGTCATAATGATCAAGGAATTTATGAAACAAACTATATAAGACAATTTGTTGAGAAAAATGAATCTGATTGTATTAACTTTAATCAAAGAAGAACTTTACAACCTTGGTGCATTGATGTTGTACAAGCTCCTCCCAGGGTCCAGCAAGAATATCCTCTACTTTGAACAAGTTTCACTCTCTTCCCAATGAAGCCAAAAGGTATGTAATCTCTCCTCTCAAGCTTAACCAGGAAATCTCAATTCCACCAGCATTTACCCTTAAAAATGTTCAGCTTATAACTTCCTTAGTAACTAGCCCACTGACTTAATTTATAGTGCAATGGAGGTAAGTTACTAGGTCCACCTTCAAAGGGATAAGCTCCTCCTTCAAAGGGATAAGCTCCTCTTATCAAGGGATTAGCTCCTTTAGTTTTGGGATGCATGAACCACCTAGGAGTGAACCAGCCATGTCAAGAATGCTTCTAGAAGCATCCAGAATTAACCATAAGTGAGTTTTGAAGAATAAACCTGCGCCTTTTTGACTTTTACAGGGGTCCGCACCCACTCCTTTAGAGACAGAGCGGGCATGTCCGCAGGTAACATGAACAAGGGGTGCGGGACCACATGTAACAGTGAGAGAAAGTGCGGAACCAAAGCTTTATTGATTTTAAAGGACTTTCTCTCATTTTTAAAGCTTGACATGAAGAGATGAGGTTTGAGACTTGCCAAGGAGGACAATATGAATGATGATAGACCCATACTGACTACAAACAGTCATGGTGACAATATTTTGTGTAACAGATTGCCCCCTAAAGTGCGAAGTTTGTAGTAGATGAGTGTTTTATTTATCATCTAAGAAGAGTGAAGTACTTTATCTTTGCGATGATCATCTTGTGGAGAGCCCAGTTGGAACCTGTAAAAGCATTCAATACAAAATATATATATGAGACCATATCATTGCTGAGGTAGGCATTCCCATACTCAGATCAAAATTGACTAGAAAACTAGCTACTGCTCTGATATAGGAATGATTTTGTAATACATCACAAGTATAGACACATTTAGACATAGTATGGATGCAACCATCTGTTTATGAATAGTCCACTATATAATGAATACAAAATTCCTCACATCCTGGATGGTGGAAACTAGATCCAGGGTCTTGATTTCTACTTCCCGAAATAGTACAATTCTATCCATGTGAATGAATGTGTCGAAGTCAAACATGGTAGAAACCACTTGATTACTAGTTAATGATGTAAACTATTAACAAGTGCGAGAGAAACCATCAGTAATGTCAATGGCTCTCAAAGTACTCAGTACAATCCATGAGATGTGAATAGATGTGTTGATGTCGAACATGTCACAGAATCCTTTGATAGAAGGTCAATGATGCAACCTATCGTAGAAGGTGAGAAACTTGCCATTGAGGCATGCAGATCCCAAGGTACTGACGATTTCTAGATCATCTTTCTAGATAATGAGATGAAGTCCATAGAAAGCGATCCGTCGTAGCCAAGCCCACAACATGAAATCATAGATCAAGTTTAAAGAAATATAATTGCAAGGACTGACTCAGGGATGGTAAAGATGAGTGACGTATATTTTGCAGATGAATGGTTTATTTGCACTAACCTCTTGAACACAAATGACACAGCAGATGGTTTGGTGACAATTACCCCAAAGTTAATACCCAGAAATCGGTTGAAGACTTTCAATATGGTTTGATCAACTCTTAGGCAAAGGATTTCCAAACCTAGGTGAACATAAAGTGTCATGTTCAAGAGTGGTTAATGTTTTTCTGAGACATAAAGTACGACAAACAGGCTCATTTTCCTCTCTTTTCCCCCACCATTTTTGGCAAGTACCTCTTTATTTTTGACAAGCTTGAGGAGGGTAACATTTGCTTGATTATAAGCTCACCCTTCAGATGAGTCCAACTTAGTTTAAATTCGAACCCTAAGAAGGAGTGGTTCGTTCTTGTTTGTAATCGAACAGATCCTTTATTGTTAAATTTTAACGAGCCCAGTATAGGAGAAACTCGGCGTTTGTCAATTTTAGGGAGTTTGAAAAAACTTAAGAAAACTCCATGGTTGTCCTTTTTCGTAAATTTATGTCTCGCAAGCCCAAAAAAGTACAAAATAATGCTTGAGAGAACCGCTTGATCATTACAACCAAGGAGCACTTTTCATAATTAGTGTCTCTGATCTGAAAAAGTAAAAAAGCAATAAATGACATGTCGTTTTATAACCAATATCGAATTTGAAACGAAAACAATTCGGCAACCTTTTCATGTTTTTACGGTCAGAAAAGGGCTGTAAGTGGACCATCTTTTTAGTTCCGTTTTAGCGAGCTTAAAAAGAAAAACTCAGCGATCTTTTCGTGTTTTAGGAGTCAAAAAAGAGCTTAAAGGTAACTCTAATGTTTTTCGTCAAAAACGACCAACTTTGCCTGAAAAATCCGTTATCCTGCACAAAAACTCACACATTACTCGTACCTATTTAAAATAGATAAAATTGCTTCAAAAGTTACCACTTTAAAGTGAAAAATAAACAAATAAACAATTCATTTATTCAAAAAAGCTTATAAAAAGGGCTTTTGTAAATTCATTTTTACCATTTGACTTTAGAGTGAGAAAAGAGGGCTTTTGGTCAGAAACTTCCCGTGAAGATTGCAGAAAATATGTCCGTTGAAAATGAGCACCATCTCCTCCAGGTAATCCACATCATCCTACTCTTTCATTTCATCTGTTTCAAACTAATTTTTAGGGCTTTATTTTGTTTTTTAGGAACTTTTTAGGTTAAAAACCCATGCGCGGGGTCCGCAGGCATAACATAGGAAACCTGCGGACCCTGACTTTTTCACATAAGGAAAAGAGTGAGGGTTCCGCACCTGCCCTTACGGCAGCATGTAGACCCACGCATCGTCTCTAATAAGGAGGGTGCGGACCCCACAAAAAAGGTTTTTAAACAGAAAAAAATTCAAATTTCACCCAAAAATTATGATTTTAAATATTCTAATTCGCCTGTTTATTGCATGTAGGGTATTTATCATGCTTGATTGGTGGGAATGGGAGCACGAGGACGTGGATCTCACTGTGATTAATCATCGACCTTCGATTGATGCATTGAAGGCATGCGGTTTATACAAATTCTAGGCCATACCTGGCATGAGGGCCCAGGTGGACTTCTTGCAGTGGCTAGTAGACAGGTGGAACATATAGGATCAATGCTTCTTTATTGGTGGCCACCAGCTCGAAATGGAGCCAGAAGAAATTTACTTTTTGACTGGTTTGCCTAAGAGAGGTGAACATCTGACTCTATTCGGGACTAGGCCAGGTGGCCAGTCTATCGGGAGCCTTCGGCTAGAGTTTGTAATGACCAGACTAGAGACAAAGGGATAGATATAAAAAACATATCCCTTCTTGAACTCAAGGTGATTGCTTTTACTATTACCAGGCTCTGCGGGAGCGTAGCACTACATGTATCCACTGGATCCCAGATGCGGATGGCAGTAGATTGCTTTTGAGGCACCATCTTCAACGGGTGCGAGGCTATGTTGGCTAATATAAAAGGCCAACTGATTAGAGCAAAGAACGGACAACTGAAGACATTTGGATATGGTGATTTAGTTGTGAGCTTTGGTCTGGAGAGGGTCCCAGTGTTGGTCCCGCAACATCTTACCGTTGGAGTTTGGCTTCATCGAGAAACCAAACTGATGCAATGGGTTGTAGTTATGGCCCGTCATCGTGAGGAGGGAACATACGTAATTCGATTTACTACTGAGTATTTTCATTGGTTAGAGAACCAAGTATTTTCTATTCAAGATTTCCCTTATGCTGGGGTAGATTATCGTGGTGAACTAGACATGGCTCTTCCACCAGGAGAGAAATGGGATGACTCAGGTAAAATCATTTTTAACATTTCCTAATTTAATAATAAAAAAATTGTTTTTATTTCATCCCAAAATTGATAATAAAAAGTTTGAAATGCAGATGTAGGTCCACGGTGGCCAGCCACTCTCCGAGCTTACAAGAGAAAACAACCAACTATAGCAGCACTAGCCCCACAGGACGAAGCCACAGAGACTTTTGCCAAATTGGAGAACCATCTAGAGTGATTGACAGTAGACATTCTGGAGACTAGCATAGATGACATTCCTTTTAGGTTGCAGTGCTATGTGATCAGAGTCCCAGGACCTTCTAGGAGGTTCCTTTGTAGGGTGGCCCGTTCAGTGGTTTCTTATCGTGATCATCACGAGTGATAGGATGATCGCTTGTTGTAGACTCATATGACATTTTTTGCTTTTTGTACTATCATTTTTGCCGATCATAAGGTGTTTTTCAACCTATGATCGAAGACGATGTATATTTGACACACTTCTATGGCATACTATATCATTGTTACTGGCTTATCTTGTAAAACATGTTATGGAATATTTTTAAGTTTACTTGTATGATTATTGCAAATGTGTACTTAACATTCGAGAAGCAATTGCATATGCTAATGTATTTAAATATCTTGGAATATGATGATATTCAATATAGTCAAACTCACATTCCAAGAGATGAACTCTCAAAAATAATCTCAATAATACTGGATTTCTAATGGCATATACTCTATTAAGCTGTAATACAACGAGTTCAGAATCTAACCTCACAATCAAACTCCGAATCCCAAATGAGATGGATTCAGATAATAACTCAATCACTGCACTATACTCTGCAATGTTGTTCGTTGTTTGACCGAGGCTTACCCCATGCATAGATACCAACTCATCAGAGGATGAATAGATAACCCAAGCTGCGGAAGAAATGTTCCGTGTATTACGACAAGCACCATAAGCAAAACCAATGTATGTTTGGAGAGACGTCGACATCTGCAATATCAAGAGTAAAATCAAGATAAGTAGGAATAATGACAAAAAACACTCTCTAAGCTAAGCACACTTTTTAATCTAAAACACACCATCTAGAAAGAAAACTAACCTAACTAAAATCTCCACACCCAGATTTAATCATAATATCTCTTCAGGTAAAGACCATTTCTGGGTTTACCTAAAGAGACCCTGTCAAAGTCTACCAATTCATAGGCCCCTTTTGCCAGCTTCGGCTTAAAAACATAAGGACCATGCCAAATGGGTACAAATTTTCCAGTGCCTAATTTATCATTTGCTTGATCGTACAATAAGACTAGGTCTCCTTCCGAAAAATTTCAAGGGGTAACATTTCGATCATACTGAGTTTTAACACGTTTGGCATGAGTTTCGATTGCTAGTGCAGCATCACATCGATTCTCATCTAGATGAGCCAAGTACATCAAACATTTCTCCTCTTCGGAAGTGGCTGGAAGTAATTCTATGGCCATTTGCAATGATGTAATTTCGCATTCAATGGGTAACACAACTTCCAAACCATAAACTAGTTGGAAAGGAGTGAAACCAGTTGACATTTTTACTGAGGTTCGATACGCCCAAAGCACTGAAAAATAGCATGTTATGCCAATTCAACCTATGAATCCCAATGATTCGTCGGATCATGATGACTAGAACTTTGTTGATGGCTTCAAACAGACCATTAGCCTATGGATAATATGGAGTAGAACTATCGTGACGCAAGACAAGTTGGTATGTAAGTTCGTCATCATAATATTTCGAAAATGATGCCCATGATCAGTGGTAATCGCTTGTGGAACACCAAACCTAGCAATTATATGATTGAACATGAAAATCGCAGCAATTTTTCCGTCTACCTCAAATGTAGGCATCGCCTCGGCCCACTTGGTAAAATAATCTACCGCAAGGATGATATACGCATGCCCCCCGGCTGATTGAGGGTTACATGTAATAAAATAAATACCCCATTTCACAAAAGGACCGATGGAAGTTATAGAGTGGAGAGGAGCAGGTGGAGTGCGCTTCTTTCGATAAAAAATTTGGTAGTTGTGGCATTTTCAGATAGTGTTAATACACTCTTTAAACAAAGACGACCAGAAATAGCCAGCGCACAATATCTTTTGGGCCGTGGCAAACCCAAACATATGACTGCTACATGCTCCAGAGTGACAGTCATTTAGAACCCTTTTAGCTTCTGCATGAGTTAAACAACATCGGAAAACGGAGTCCGCCCCACGACGATAAAGTTTATCTCCAATAATTTTGAATTGTTGGGACTGGAATCGTATTTTTTGATGCTCTGATCTTCAAATTTCAGGCCGAAAGGATTGGGTTTGGAGATAAACTATGATATTTCCATACCATGGATCTAAAGTGCTGATTAGAAACAAAGATTCATCCATAATGGGTTCCTCTGCCACAATTTCTGTGTGAGCACACGGGAAGTCACACATCAAATCCACAAAAGCTAAAGATTTCTTTGACTTAGAATTTTGAAATTCCAAGTCAAAATCCTGCAAAATCACTATCCATTTGGAGTACTTGCCCCCTAGCTATTGTTTGGCTGAAATATAGATGATAGGGTTGCAATAAAAAATTACTGTAGTTTTCCGTAGTAAAATGTAATGACGAAAACGCTGGACTGCTTGAACAACTACCAGAGCCAATTTCTCCACATGTGAATATTTTAGCTCAGTTGGATTTAGGGTTCGACTAAGATAATATATCACATGTTCACTACCGAATTCATCTTCCTGAACTAGTACCATCCTAATGGTGGAATGGGAAGCGACGAGATATAAGAAGTAGTCCTGGTTGTAGTTGGGAGGATGCAACAACGATGCATGGGTTAGTGCGTGTTTTAATGCATCAAAAGATTTATCAGCTATCCTGTCCCAAAAGAATGGTGTATTTTTCTTCAACAACCAGGTAAAACCCTTTGCAATCTTGGCATAGTTTGGAATGAACCAATGCAAAAAGTTTTCTTTCCCTTGCAAACTTTGGAGTTGGCGAAGACTTGAAGGAGGAGGCAATTTGACAATAGCTTCAACCTTCGAGGGATTGACGCGAATGTCGGCGTTCGAAACAACAAACCGTAGTAATCGACTCGTTTCTATACAGAAAACACACTTATGTGGATTCAATCTAATTCAATAATGCCTACATCTCATAAATATTGCTCGTAAATGGATGAGATGATCAACTCGATGTAATGAATGAGCAGGTAAATCATTGACATAGGGTTGCACAATGTGCTTGATGTCATGAAACGCGTAAGACATGGCGCTTTGAAAAGTTGCCTCGGTGTTCTTGAGCCCAAAAGGTAATTTGCAATAAGAAAATGTGCCCCATGGATAAATGAAAGCCATTTTTGGTTGATCAGTAGGTAGAATATTTATTTGATTGTATCCGGAAAAACCATCCATGAAGGAGAATATTTCACTGCTGGCACAATCATCAATGATTCGATCGATATAGGGAGTTGGGTAATTGTCTTTTGGACAAGCTCAATTAATATCCCTATAATTAATACATATTCTTATTGTTCCTTGTTTTTTGTTAACAGGAACAATATTCGATACCCAATCCGTTAACGAAATCGGATAAATGAACCCTACTTTGAGTAATTTTTCAACTTCTGCCTTAATAGCAACAACGTTTCATGGGTGGATCTAACGCAAATGTTGCCGGACGGTTTTAGCATTTGGGTAAGTTTTGATTTCATGAACAACAATTGCTAGGTCAATTCCTAGCATTTCCTCATATGACCAGGGAAACACGTAGCATAATTCTTGAAATAGGGCCTTATATGTTTGAATTTCATCCTCCGTACAAGAGGCACCTATATGAACGTTTTCAACAATTCCAGGCTTAACTGAAATGTCAATAGGAAAAATTCGAGAAATTTTTCCCAAATTTAACTGAGAATCAGGATTTTTCATTGGATTCTGAGGTTCCTTGACATAATTCGTCGTAAAAATAGATGAAAAATCATTTTCAAAGTGATCGATCTTGGGTAAAAACGAAGATCTATGATGAAGGTCTTCCCATGGTAAATCGTCAACACACAGGATTTATCGAATTTTCTCATCAGTGTGAACAAGTTCAAAGAACGTTATTGAATCTGAGTTCGATGTTGAAAGTAATTCATCATGGACCACATTCATTAAGTCAACTTCGGTCGAAGAAGGGTCGGAAAATGACTGTACGCCCTCATACGCAATTTCATATGGACTAAAATGCATAACATCACCAAATGAAGCTATCTCAGATTCAAAAGGTATGATCCAAGGATCGTTATAAACAATAGTGTCGAATGAAATCATATGAATGGTTTCTTTAGAAGACAATATGTTTGGAGGAGGAAAGGAAAAAGTTCCCAGTAAACCAGAATCTTTAACTAGTCCTACTCCAACATCCTTATAAGGGATGGTTGTTTTGCGGACATGTTGGATACTTTCAGAAGAGGCTTGGTCAGACGAAAAGTAAGTCAGCTGGTCTATAGTTACGATCTTTACATTATGAGGGAACTTTATAAGCCGAAAGACCGATGAAACAACAACTGTCATAGCGTAAGACCAACTACGACCCAAGAGAAGGTTGTAATCTAGAGGGGCATCAACCACTTCCACATCTAGACTAACAGTTTTACCTTCAACCCCTATGGGTAAATCCTATAGAATGCCAAAAGAATGAAACCCACAACCATCAAATGCCTTTAGAATCGTTGGGGATTGATTAAGTGTAGGAGAACCAAGCGATCTCCAACACTGAATCGACATAATACATGTTGAGGCTCCCTCATCAATCACAGTCCTATAACACGGTCTATTTTTGACTAACACTAGAATGTGGAAAGACATTTGGTAAGGTAAGCGAGGTGTACTATTTTCTAGATCAAAAGTTATAAGGTTCGAGTCCTGAATATCAACAGCTCCTATAGCCGACAATAGAAATTTACGTTGTGCTGGACATGATTGCAACACCTCCAAAGCCGACATTGCTGAAGGTGAAATAGCCGAATCTTCAACAATGTTATAGTTTTGAGCAGCGCTCGCATGTGGATTTAAAGCTGACTTTCGAAGTATACCCTTGGTAGGCGGTGTAGAGCCTCTATTCTACACCTACTTATCTACCATTTTCCTCAGTATTTCCTTATCTTTCCTTCACTTTTGCCTCATTTTCACCATAAAACCACCCAGATCATTACATTAGGTGTTATTAAGCATGATCAAGCAAGTTTTGCTAATGGATGACTATTTGTTTAGATTTTGACTTACTTGCAGGAATCCCGCAGCTATCTGATGATCCTGCAGCTATCTGAAGATCCTGTAGCCTTTTTGTTAAACGCAATGTTCCACATGTCGGTTTGCCAGATGAGCCACATGGGCACTTAGGTATCAACGTGCTCTCCTGTCCCATTTTTCCATCCATCCACGTCATCTTTATCCACGGTCAAAGCTGGGTAAGTCACGGTCAACTCAAGGCTGTTTAGCGGTGATTGTGAGCTGCTTGGTCACGTCATCTTAAACGGTCATTTGTCCACGATCTACAGATGGCAGGGGACATGATCCAACATGGGATTCATTACCCATGACAACAGAACCACTAAACTCATCCACGCAGCCGTATGAAGTGTCAAGGGACCATAAATACGCATGATAGTTTGTTGTTTTTCAGTTAATCAGTTGTACGAGTAGGCTATCTTAGAAATCTCTATAAATAGCTGCGTCTGTGTACGCTCATGAGACTTTTATCAGTTGTAATTTTATGAACCTGTGTTAAATTTAAGAGCGTTGTGAACTCTGTGTTTTAGTGCTATCCTAGCACTCTGTTTTGTACACTTTCTGCAAATGGAGGAATAGACATAGCACTGTTTTAAAGTTTCCAGATCTTTAAGTTTTCTTGTGGCTGAATGGACAGAGGGCCCCTACTCATTTCTGCCACTGTAAAGTATTTTATGTGCAGTATATCTTTATTTGCTTATTCATTTCCTTAGGCATGTATAGTTTCATTTACTTGTTTTCCTTTCTTTCAAGTTGATCGGTGTTATTTCTTTGCAGGTTTCTTTTAGCCCGGGATTTATTTTCATGTGTGTATTTGCTTTAATGTCTAATG
>APFE030806787.1:19637-58184 GCA_000404065.3 Pinus taeda | reverse complement strand
TGCCATTGGATTGTGGTCATTTACTTTCAAGTCATTTTGATTTATTCATTCTTTTCAAGTTCTTTTCTCTTACAAATTCAGCAAGCAATTAGAAATCACCATCACACACACTTTCACTCATATAGAGATCACTTTTCACACACTTGCACTCATTTGTCTATAATCATCATTCCATTTTAGGAAGATAAGTTAATCATAAGCAACACCCCTAAACAACAAAAGCTCTAAGAAATTTACTTAAGTACATATAGTACACCCTCACTTCATCAGTTTACGAGCCCCGGGTTGACAATTAATACTAGCAATTTAGATAACATTAAATTGACTAAACAGGCGGTTTGATTACTAAGTCTGGGTTAGTTTTCTCGATCTGTAGTGGATCGGAACCAGGAGTTGAAGTTGATGGGTTTGAATTAGAAGATTCTTCTTCTTTTCCACCAACAGAACTTTTACTTCCATAATCTTGCGATCGTGTCACAATCCTAACATGGGAAATCATCATTATGGGTTCTTCAGAGGCATTCGAGGAAGAACCTATCATCTTACTGTCTTGACTAGGAAAAAGATCCTTCAAAACAATAGGCGTTTGAAAACCCTTGAATATTTTCGCAACCTCAACGTGATGAGGGCAGTCTCTTGTAAAACGCTCTTCGTCACAGATGAGACAAGGATAATGAGGTTTGTGTTTCTCATCAGTAGATTCCATTTTTGTGGTTTCTCTTTTGAAATTTTATTTGTTTTATTTTTCTTCTTCCCTTTCATTTTACCATCTGATTTTGATTTGGCTATAGATGACTCTACAACATGAATATTGGCGGAAATTTTCGCAGAAGAATCTCCTGTCGAGGAATTTAGTAAAGTTATGATAGGAGAAGAGTTCTTGGAATATTTCTTTTTACTTTGGTATTAACCGTACCAATCATACCGTCAGCGGCATGAGACCCTGAAGGAGTTGCACCTATTTGATTTTGTTTAGGAAGGTCAGGGATTTTCTCATGTAACGTACCTGATTGCGTATAAACTAGGTCAAGGTACTGAGCTTGAGGAATTGCTTGCTCTTAAGTAACGACTCCTGCCTTAGCTACATCCTCACTAATTTTTGGTAATAATGATTTGACAAACCATTCAGCTAAGATTTGATCCGGGATAAAAACTTTCACTAAACGCCGTCGACGTCTCCATTCATGAATGTGATCTGAATTGTAAGTGGACATTGACAGTTTTAATGAAGCTGATAAATCTGTGCCATTGTCATATCTCACTAGCAAATGAAAATGAGTTAAAAACGAAGTAGCTAACTGACTAAAGTTATAAAAAGTGATTCGCGGTAACTCAATATACCACTTGGCCGAAAGACCAATTAGAGTGCATTGAAAAAGCCTTAAACAGATTGAATCATCTAAAATGGAGTTAGACGCACATCAAAGGTGATAAGTCATCACATGGTTTGACAGGTCCTCTCCTGATTTTCCTTCAAACTTAGGAATATCACTGGGCAACTTATTTTGCATTGGTGGCAAAAACATAAGATAGTTAATTGGATCATTCGTAAGGCGCGACAAGTCAGGCAAGTCCAAAGTTGCAAAGAATGGTAACTGATGATTAGTGTCCCTAAAACCATGGGTCATTAGACCAGCCCCAGGAGGAGGATATCCAGGATAAATAGGAATTGGAATTACATTTGGGATATTATATCCTCCCAGAAAACCAGGATTAACCGGACCGTACTGGGGTTTTTGAGATTGTTGGTATGTATATCCAGGGTATGGTTGATACTGATAGATTGGCTATTGCACAGCAGGACCGAATTGGTAAGATCCATGGTATGATTGTTAAGTAAATTGAGGTTGACTTCTGACAACCGTACTTGGACCAGGGTATCCTGAAGGCATTTGAACCGAAGTCTGAATTGTGGGCCTAGACTGAGGTAAAGATGCTTGAGGAATTGATACAGGAACAGTAGAAACCAGAGTTGTAGATACTTCGGAAATAGGTGGGGTAGATTGAACGGATGTTGCAGCAGTTGCAGCAGTCATTTGAGGCGAAGTTCGACGTGAACTAGGCCCAGGTTGAGAAACTACAGAAGGTGCAAAAGTTTGAATAGTAGACTAGACAGTTTGCTAGATTTAACCAGATACTAAGGGTTATCCAGATTGAGATGACAACTGTACATTTGGTTGCAAGATCTGTTGAGATTGGGATGGATCCCACACTAAGTTCATTTCGGGATATGGCCCCATAGCAGGTTGAGCATATTGAGGACCATAACCGGGTTGAGTGGATGGTTGATAATTCAAAGGTACATTTCGAGTTCCTTGGACAAATGATTGACTGGAAGGTGGTTGGAAACCTTGGGATGGGTACTAACCTTGAGGTTGATAACCTTGAGGCATGTATTGATACTGAGGTTGACCTTGACGTACATATTAATACTAGGGTTGACCTTGAGGTACATACTGAGTCTGGGGTTGACCTTGAGGAATGTACTCTCCTGTAGGTATGTACTGTCGTTGAGGTCGCCCCCCAGGCAGTAATTGGGTACCTTGAGATTGCCCCCCAGGTGATAATTAAGGACCTTGAGGCTGCCCCCCAAGCGGTAACTGGCCACCTTGAGGTTGCGGATTTGGAATGGTACCTGACATCATAAGAATATCTTCTACACTCAATGGTTTAGTTCCGTTACTACCAGTTAATAACCCTTGTTCAATAGGTTGAGGAGATGCTCCTGAAAAAGTACCAGTAAGTGACTGATACACAGAGGGAATAGAAGGACCGCCATATAAAAATGTTTCTGGAGATTGAGAAAACATGGACGACTGTCTTGACATATTTAACAGAGGATAACAAACCCTAGGTGTTGGGCGAAAAGGAATACGAGGTGGTGAAAAACCTAGTCCCGGGTTTTCCAAAAAATTGGTCAATGAAAGATACCAAGCGTCCCTCCTAGGTGGATTGTAAAAGATTAATTCACGCTCCCTAAGTTCTATAGCTGGTTTATTTTTAGGGATAGGTATATCTTCTTCCAGAGCAACAAGTTCTTCAATAGATATAAGTCTAAAAGGAATATTTTGGGTAATTATTCTTTCTACCTTGGGTGAACCAAGACCACTGGAAGTTGGAGAGGAAAATCTTGATGTTGGAGTAGCAATAAATTCAGTTTCAGGTTCAGATATTTCAGGTTCCTCAGCTAAATTAGTAGTAGATGAAAAACTACCAGTAACTTCGGAAAATGAAATAGATTGTGGATTATAATATGCTACTAGAGCTTGATAATCAGGATGTACAACCAAAGAAGACTCTCCTTCTTAAGGTGACCCTACTCTACTGTCACTACGAGTTACAAGGGCTCGTATCCCTTCAAGTTGGCTCAGTGAAAACTCAGGAGGTTGGCCCCGAAGTCTATGGGACATCCTCGGTAATTCAGCCACGATTAAATATTTTAACTACTTCACACGCAAACAAAAAAAAAATCTCAATGAAAACCACCTAAAGTCTCTAAAGAACCAAACAATTTTGAATCACACGCCTAAAGAATCTAGGAGGTCAAACCACACACAAACAATAACTTTCCGTACTGAAAACACTAGTTGGTGATGAAATCCAACATCATGGAATTCAATATAGAAATGGTGGTTGGAATAGTTACCCCGACAACCTACTTAATGAATAGAGTGGCACAAGTTCCTCCACTAAACTGTCTCGAGTGAAGAGAACCCCCCAAAAAATCCAAGTGATTTTAGCCGACGTCTACTCTAGGTACAGTGGGATCTTCCCTCCACCGTCACCTTAGGAAAGAATCCTATAGAATATGGTCACTATCGTTATGAACGGAAACAAATATACCTGGGGGAACAGTCTGTGATCTGATACACATGCAAAGGAAGAGTAGCAAGCTCAATCCCGTTGAAGGCTTCTTGACATAATCCAAGGTTTACCAACAAGTGACCCCAGGCTCCTCAACAATGCTTAATCCGAGGATTACCGTTTTTAGTACGTGTATATCTAGCGTCGTTCCCAATGAGGAGGGATTGATTACCCGACTATTTCAGACACGATCTCGTGCTTGACTCCTACAAGAGGAGCTTCCCAGAGCATAGATGTAACAATTGGAATTTATCTCCTACCACAAGATACAACTACTTATTTGTTTTACTATCTTGGAGAGTTAATTACTCCCTACTCCAAGATACTAGCCTAAGCTATGTTGGTGATAAATATCCCTAGAAATAAAAAGATTACTAGATAGATTTTACTTTAAGCGTTATTTTTATTGGTTTTTTCTTTAAGTCAAGAGGTGCGGAGATGAAACTTATGGTGTGAAGACTCGACTCGAAATTACTAAAAATGCACTTAAGATGAAAAGCAATCCTTTTCTTTCAATGAATTCCTATATAGAGAAAGAGTTGAGAATGTAAATGCTTGTAAAAACAAATCTTTCCTTAACAATCAAATCAAAAGAAGAACTTTTGTCTTTTCCAATACACTAAAAAACAAGACAATTAGTTATGCTCACGAAAATTTCCCTTTTCTTTCAAATACTCAAATACTACAAAAACAAACTTTTTCAAAAGAGATTTTTTTAAATTTTTTATAAAACACTCAAAACTATTGAAAAAACTAATCTTGAGATCTATAAAATCTAAAAAAGCTATTTGAAATAAAATCTTACAAGGTATATTTTCAAGGATGTTTTACTCAGTTATAAGCAAACTAAGGACTAATTTGTCCAAAATCACAAATCAGTCAAAAAACAACCAACTTTTGTTTTCTTTTCTAAAAATGAAATCCAAAACTCTCAACACAAGTTCTTTCGAAGTTTCGCAAAGAGAAAAACAAAGATGGATCCCTCAACAAAGGCAGATTTTACAAAATGGTCAAACTCATAAGAAGGCCAGCAAAAACCAAGGTGATCTGAGGTTTCTAAGGCTTCTAAGCTCCGAGTTACTACAAGACCAGAACGAAAATCAAGGCTGGCAAACAAAACTTCTAGGAATTAAACCTAAAACCCTAACGCCAATGTAATTAACCTAAGAAAAGTTCCTAACAGGATACATGCAGATCTGGGTAGAGGCTAAAAACGCATAAACAAATCCTAAGCTGACTGAAAGAGAAAATTTCAAGCTTTTCAAAATTTTGACAGGGTACGCAGGCCCCCAGTTTACCCAGGTGTGGTACTGCTTTGGGTGTAAAGAAAAAGTGCAGATAAGTCCGCATTGTCCTACAAGCAGAGGGTGCAGTCCTCTCCCAAAATTATGAAAAACAAAAAATCATTCAAGATCTACTAAAACTACCCAATTCCACACACATCAAGTTAGAAATTAGAAACAAAGACACAGTTTCTCAAGCCAAAGTACAAGCAAAGGAAAAATAAAAAATTCAAGTCCCCAGCGGGGTCGCCATTTTGTCAATTGGATAAGTCATTCTTGCGGACAAGATCGACCTCCCTAGTATCTAATGATATCTAGCGACAAGCAAACCAAGAAAATTCTATCTTTCTCTAAGTATGCAATTTATAAATAAAGGCAAACAAGTGTCTTAGGCCTACCTTGGGTCCAGTGCAAATTTGTAGAAGTCACGCTCTGTTGATCCAAATGAGCTCCTTTATAAAGAGTCTGCAAACACAAACAGGCACACACATTAAATAGCACCTGAAAAGCCAATATAACAAAGCATATTTATCATAATGATCAACGAATTTATGAAACAAACTATATAAGAAAATTTGTTGAGAAAAATGAAATATGATTGTATTAACTTTAATCAAAGAAGAACTTTACAACCTTGGTGCCTTGATGTTGTACAAGCTCCTCCCAGGGTCTAGCAAGAATCTCCTCTACTTTGAACAAGTTTCAATCTCTTCCCAATGAAGCCAAAGGTATGTAATCTCTACTCTCAAGCTTAACTAGGAAGTCTTAATTCCACCAGCATTTACCCTTAAAAATGTTCAGCTTCTAACTTCCTTAGCAACCAGCCCACTTCCTTAATTTATAGTGCAATGGAGGGAAGTTACTAGGTCCACCTTCAAAGGGATAAGCTCCTCCTTCAAAGGGATAAGCTCCTCTTATCAAGGGATTAGCTCCTTTAGTTTTGGGATGAATGAACCACCTAGGAGCAAACCATCCACATCAAGAATCCTTCTAGAAGCATCCATAATTAACCACAAGTGAGTTTTTAAGAATAAACTTGCACCTTTTTGACTTTTACAGGGGTCTGCACCCACTTCTTTAGAGACAGAGCGAGCAGGTCCGTAGGTAACATGAACAAGGGGTGCGGGACCATAGGTAACAGTGAGAGAAAGTGCGGAACCAAAGCTTTATTGATTTTAAAGGACTTTCTCTCATTTTTAAAGCTTGGCATGAAGAGCTGAGGTTTGAGACTTGCCAAGGAGGACAATATGAATGATGATAGACCCATACTAACTACAAATAGTCATGGTGACAATATTTTGTGTAACACTAACCCCTCATTAAAAATGCATTATGAGAAATATAACTACTACGCTTACATGCATGCATGTTAGCCATTTCTTTGTTATATGCATATTTAAATCTATATTTTGAACTTATACAAATTATCCTTAATTATGGAAGTAGTGTTCATTGACTATTTCATTTTAAAAGAATAAATTGCAATTGACCTTAACCCCATTGTTGAATGGTGATAATTTTGTCAAAATATTTGATAAACCATGAAGAAATTCTACCTGGCTTATAGGGCTCCACTAACATGCAAATATTGCATGATTGAACCGTGTAATATCCCAACATCAAAATTTTAATGAGATATGGTAGGTATTATAATGAAATTCTTGCACTAAAAACACCTAACACAATAAATTTTTAAGAAGAGAGCCTCTTCCTTATGTATATAAATAGAAAAAAAATTGCATGCCCACATAAGACCTACTAAAGCCCGTGCCTTGGCATGTATGGCTGCCCATCAACAAATAAATTAAATATATTGAAGCACAATCATAGATCCTAGATGGATCCACTACACAAATTACTCCCATGGGTTTTCATACCTAGGATCAACTAGAACTAACCTTTCCAAGTTCAAAAGAAAAGCCAAATAGATAAATAACTCTCCTATCCCCTTTTATAGGCTTGATTGACTCTTTATAGACTATTTTTTATTGTTTTCCCTTTAAAAATAAAGGCAAATACCATGGGCAACTACCACATTAAATACCATGGGAAGATTCCATCCACTTTGACCTATCCAAATATATATATATTATATTATATTATATATCTCTTATATATATATATATTATATATATATACATATATTATAAATCCTCCCATCCAAAGATTGTTTTCACTCAAGTAATCCACTTCTATCAACAAAATAAGAATTTGTATATTGATATGAAGATCCCATACAACCCAATGTGCTATTCCATACCTCCATTCTAAATGATCATTAATGGATCCGTCGATACCTGAATCCAAAACAATCCTTTTGTCAATCGTACCCCCAATGGATTCTCTTAGATCCAAATACCACCTAAGTCCTACGACATCTTGGTTATGACACCATCTCAGCCCCCCATCATTGTTTGTGCTTGAGGAACCAAGTTTCAATATGCCCTTGGCTAAGAGTATCCCGTCAAGAGAGTTCCAACTCATAATCTCTTGTAAATCCATCTCGTGGGAACTATATAATGCATGAATCCCTACACATGGAAATAATCTACCACGCTGATGTTGCCTAATGCTCGACTCATGTTGCTCCACTGGATCACCCATCATGATCCATTTGTAGAACTCTTCCTTGCTATCCCTAATGTATAATGGCAGCTTTATAGAGCTGCAACCCTTATCTATGTACTCTTGTAGAGGGCTGCTCTACAACTCCCAAATTTACTCCTCTTCCTCCTTTGTTAGGGACTTTAGTCGTTCATCAACACTAGATAACTGGATCATCGATTCAATATATACCCCTATGAGGTCCTCAAATTTTCTATTCTCTTGTAAGATAGTGTCTCGGGCTGCCCTGACTCTCTACTTCAACATCTTAAGATCTATCTTCAAATGCATGATCCTTTCGCAAAAGTACTCTACTAGAAATTCCCGTGCCCTATAGAATGTCTCTATATTTGAATGCACCGAATGCCCCATGACCACAACTTTAACTTGAACCTTTGTTTGACCCTCCAAAAATGGCTTATCCTACATACTATATTTGTTATGATATCCCGCATGATCATGCTCATCCTGTCAGTTTATTATTATTGGCTCCTCATTTGGTTCTCCTAGAAAGTCTTCTTCCTGGCCTTTTTCACATGTGGGGATAAGTTGTCCACCCTTTTTGATTATCAAACATGGATGTATTGGTGGAATGTTATCTATACCTCATTGCTAATAGTCTTTATGGATGTTCTCCTAGATATCTATAGACTCAACGATCTCATAATCAGGAGGCATTCCCTCCTTCCTTTCCCGATTTACTTTGTCAAGTTGATTGATTATCATCGACCTGTCCTGTAAGATTCTCTAAAGAACATGGTGTTCTTGCTCACCATTTGTACTTGACTGCTTGGATCCTTCATAGGTTCTCTTCTAATAACCGGTGAAACCAACTACGGATCAATCTTCATGATCTGCCCTTGTTTCCTCTCATCACTTGGACATGAATGGTTAAGGGCCCAAGGTCCCTTGTAGAGAAAGCATAGTCCTCTCATCCTTAGTTCATTCTTGATGCATATTTTTTTCTTGCTTCCTCCATCAATCCTTATCAACTCCTTTGTAGTGAGCACCCTTTTGACTAATTTTATGTCTTTCCTGACAAACTTCTCAACTAGATCATATGATCCCTATGGTCCTTCCTCCAAATGGTCAACAATTTACATCTTAGTATCTTGTAGATGTGAGCATGGCATTCTAATAATAGAGACACAATATTTTGCATGCTTTTTTTGACATGGTCTAAATTAGCTGATGTAAGACTAGTGTAAAAGTTATGGAGCAACTAAGAGATTAACTCGTCACATTCCAAATTCAGTATAAGTGTGCCAAATTTGAATTCTGCCATGACTATTAAAATTTATACATTGGTTCTAAAAGGTAGGGAGCATGATGTTATTCAACCCTTTAAGGCCTTCCACTATCAACTACAATATCTCCCTCATAAGATTATTATTGTAAGACAATACTTGGGATGTTAAAGATATGATCTTGCTGAGACAGGAATCCATTGTGAGCTTGACCTCTTCATAAGGATGCTTCGAGAGTTTGGGTTGTATTAATGGAAGCATAGATGGCTTCAGATTCCAACTCAGTTTCCTCCATTCTCGTTGCCCCACCTATAATAGCCATGTGTCTAATTCTTCCAATTTTTGAAGGTCTACGGTTGGCTTTGTTCATTGAAATTAACATCCAAGTGCAAAGAAATTAGCTCCTCTTCCTTGTCCTTCCTTCACATCCCATGGACATTTTTGTTGCATAATGGCATAGACCATTTTTGAGAAAGACTTGTTATTCTATTATAAAGTGGTATTGCTAAGAAAACGCCCCATGCTTCTTTTATTTTATCTATAATTTTGTCCAAAATTTTATGAGTGTTTTCTAGGGAAAGTCCCATCTCCCCTCATACCAAAGCGTGAATACACTAATTATTCAATGGATTTCACTGCAAGGTAAGGTAAATACAAACTTAATTGGTAATAGTAAGATGATTGTACCACCTCCTTCCTTTCCTATTCCCCCTTTTTTCTTTAACACAAAATCTCCTTTCTATTGTCAAACTCGAAAATTTGAGAACCCCCTTGTCAAATGCTAAAAGAAATCAAAATTTTCAAAACTATAAACATGGTTTATCCCATAACCCACCTTCTTTCGTGCTTCCACACTGAGATTTTTTAGTGGAAAATCTGTTTAGATGGAAGGAGAATTAGTCTTCAGGTAAAGACTTAGATCTTCATACACTAATCAAGAGTTTGTGGACCCAATAACTATGCCCTTGCAAGTGATCAATGGGTCATGTGCGGCATTGAATTTGATGTTAGAGGTTTCAAATGTATAGGCATAAGACTATATGCAACATACTATATAACTAAAAAATACATAGCATTACTTTATTTAATTATGGTGATGCACCATGAAATATTTTGATGAAATATGATTTACTCGATTTTGCGAAAACACTATGTCTTTGCCTCTATGACTAATGTGTGAGTGATCTTGATGTAGCGAGATCAATTTATCTAATGTAATAAAACAAATACTTTGGCGTGCACCTGAAGAGGACCATGGTTGGCTCCTTGACCGATGCTATGGTAAAAATAATCTTGTCTCTACTATTACGAGTGATGACAACTTTGGATCCCATAATGAATCAATGGTCAATGCCAGAACTAAAGCCTATGGAACTTGCTCCGCTCCTTCCTGCACTTAGAGGGTTGTGGTGACCATGCAATGCCCAGGCTATGTCCACTTCCTTTCGCCAGGAACAGATATGGGGACACTCAACACCTTACTTTGCTCAAAGTGTTGTTGTGATAATGTTTTGGAAATGCAACCAATGCTCAGGCTATATCAAATAATCAACATGCAACAATCATACTCCATTTCAACTTCCATTGAAACAAATCAGAGGCTGAAACCAGTCTAACACCTCTACTCATTAGATGGCTCAGTGTTCATTTTAACACACAAAATTAACCTCCTCACGACCTTGACTGCTACTGAGAAACATCACTCTTCAGATCAACAATGCGACTGTCTAGTTATGAGTGCCTTGAATTCCCTTTTGTCAGTGGTATAGTCCCATGTGATTGATTCAATTGGTCTATGCAATTTTCAACCGACCTCCTTGCTCTAGTGATTTGAATACTCCCTTTTGTGGTGAGGTGGCTCCCGGAAGGTGAAATGGTGGATCAGACCATTGTTGACCTGATCGACGGCTCAGTAATGTTGGTAGAGTGCTTTTATGCAATCTATGCCTATGGCCATTAGTTCTATCCTCAATGGCCCTTAGATTCACTTGCTAAAGAAAAAAACATTCCGCCCTCTCTCCCTATTTAACTCTGTCCCCTTCGATGAAAGAGTTATCACCAAAAATTGATCATCTAGCCTAATTTACTAGATGGATCAAAGTACACCATATAAACTCAATTTTAACATAGTAAAATTGCTTTCGTTGTGAGAAATTACTTAATAAACCACCTTTGTTAAGTAATTTATAATTAAACCCATGAAGAATAATTAAATAAGTCACTATTTATTTTATTTTGTTCTAGGAATAATTAATTAAACCATCGTTCAATTATTATTCCTTGTCATATTTGACCCAATTATGAAAAATCAAAAGATAAATTATTAATTATCTTATTTTTCTCTGGGAGTAATTAATTAATCGCTAATTAATTATTATTCCTTGTCAAATTTGACTAAATCCCTTAGGAATAATTAAATAAGTCATTATTTATGTATTATTCCTTAACCAATTTCTTGAGATGATAAATAAATCATTTATTTATTTATTATTTCCAAATAAAAGTTTAAATATGTTTTCCCTCCTTAACAAATATAATAAAATATTCCAAGTGGTTATTCCAAGAATAGGGTTAATAATATTTTATTATTGCTCATTATTCAAAGATAACTCAATATTTTGTTATAAATAGAGGGGTTTTCCATTCATTAGTCACTTTCGATTATTTTCGTTGTTGCACTCATTGTTGTAACTCGTATTATTTTCATTGCCACACACCATTTCTCTGCCATTTGAGTTCCCATTAAGCTCAAACATTTTATTTGTTGGGTTTTCACATTATAGAGGAGAGGGACTCTAGACAAGCTGAAGACATTTTAGGATAGACAGGAACCCATCCCACAACGGGGGACTGGTAAAGTTTATTTGTGCCCTTCGCAGGTGTTATATTAAAATATATTCTTTGTATATCGAGTTTCCATTGGATGATTTGAGTTATTACTATTTATTTTTGTTGTTTAACTATGATTGTGTCATAGGTCAGGACTTTGATAGGTTTTGTTTGTATCATTTGCTGCAAATCTACTGTGTTTAGTAGCCATTTTTATTGTTCAGATTGTTTTTCATCCACAGTTTTAAGTGGGTTCTTTTTGTACATCTTTTAGATGAAAACACTGTAACAAAATTGGCAACTCCATTGGTTTTCTACTTCAAATCTAGAAACTTGGGTGACCTTCAGTTTTCAGGTTAGGATTTCTTATTTGTTCAGACTCTTAATGTTATTTACTAGCTTTCTAGCCCTAGGCATGTCAAATTTCTAACTTCTGCAAGTTTTTTGGTATTTTCGATGGGTCACAAGACCGAGCTGCGATAGAGACGGTAGTTTTTTTTACCAGAAATCAAGGATCATAAATCACACTTTTTATCCCAAAAAGTGTGATCTTGAGTCTAGAGTGCATATCTCACCCCAAAAACTGCGATCCCCCCTAAAAATAGGTTAGTACATGTGATTTTAGGGTTTCCGGGTTTTTATCAAATCTGTTTCTGGGTTTTGTCGAGAGCTGTGCGTTGGGATGTTTGACCTTTGTCTCATCCTACTTAGACCTTGATCTACTCTGATTTAATCGTCAAGGTGGAATTTATCCCCTTAGGGCTTCTAGTACACTTCCACCTTTATAGGAGGAGTTTAGCTGAGTAAGAAGTCTGAGTTTCTTGAGCACTTTCAACCATATTTTCCATATCTGTACCCTTTTCTTTCAGATCTCCAAAGATATGTTATTTCCATAGATGGTTTCATATTAAACCTTGTTTGGTCATTGGCCTTAGGGTCCCATCGGTTGCCCTAGGATTTACACCCATCTCCCTATCTTTTTGTAGCGATCTTCCTCTCTGGTTTCTTGTTGTTGCTGCACCACTTTCTAGTAGCCTAGTGTCATTTCATCCCAATCACACCGACACTTAGATCCATTGAACGTTTTAGTGTGTTTTCAGTCAATTTCACCACCAACTAGCACAGTGTTCGCAAATTAAGTTTGGATAGGGTTTAGTTAATGGTTTTGCTGTTCATTTCCTATTGTTAATTTTAGTCTATTTTCAACATTTTTTTTTTTTTTTCACAAACACGGTCTAGGCTTAATAAATAAATACACTTGCACACACAATCACACCTTAAGTGAAGGGAGGTTGGTTTACACCAACAAGCCAAGACTAAACATAATAAATTTATCTCCCTTCATAGAGACAAAGTCATATTGTTGATCTCCCTTCACCATTTTCATGTCAGATGTGTCCTACCACCATTGCGCCACCAAGGTGTTTGTCACAGAGACTCTTATAGCTTCATCCCCATTTTCCACTTGGGCATATTACTCCTCCCCACTTGGTTCGAGTTCATAGCCCTTTGAGTCCCCATACCGACTCTTCTCCTGGTTCATCTAATTCTGAGCTTCCTTCACCACATATTGTCACCATGTTTGGACCCACAGCTGGTGTAGGAACCCAACATAGTGTTGGCTCCAATTCTACCCTAGTGATCACATCTAGCGGAGCAATCTCATGAACTGTTCAAAAAACTCCTATACTACCTTTTATGGTTGGCTTAAGTCTCCTGGATTTTAGCCAATTGATAAACAAACCAATACACCACAATGTTAGTTGGCATGCTATGTCGACTAAGCTTCCCTCAAATATCCCAAAGTTTGAAGGTAATTCAGGAGAGGATCCTACTGATCATGTTCACTCCTTCCACATGTGGTGTTCATCCAACTCCATTACTGATGACTTCATTCATTTTCAGTTGTTCCAACACATGCTCACTAGAGACGCTACAAAATGCTATGTAGACTAGCCCACCGCATTTCATTCCATTTTCGTGACGCTTGCTAAATTGTTCCTCTCATATTTCTAGCTACCTCTTCGATACGACACTGGTAGAAAGATATTGACCTCATTTCGTCAGTCCTCTGCCACTCGCCTTTCCAACCATGTTCAAGAGTGGCGTAGAAGGCAGATCTCATGTCGTGCTCCACACTTCGAAGATCGTATCTATCTAGATTGGTTTCTCAGGAGCCTTTTAACACCAATTGGAAAATATGTTGCATCCCATTTTCCTCAGATGGAGGAAGAAGCTCTCCAAACTGCTCTGAGATATGACCTGATTTATGTGCAATCCAGTTCTGTCTATATCGTCATTCCAAACCTTCCCCATCCTAGAGGTTCCAGTGCACCAAGGGAATCTCACATTGGCCACGGTATCCTTTGAACCCTTTCACATCCTTCCCCATATACTCAACAAAGTTATGGCCATCCACAGGGGGGCACTAGTTCCTCCAACACTTCTGCCCCTCCTACTAGCAACATGTTTTCAGGGCCCCAACATATCTACCAAACCATTGCTCCTCCTTATGAATAGTCAAGGACTCCAGCCCCTCAAGCATTAACACCGTAGCCTCCCATGAATCCTCATCCCCCACAACTACTACCCCCTTAGGGTCAGGTGTTTACACAATAGAGTGCAACCAATCCCAAAAATTTGAAGAAAAATAAGAAGGGGAAGGGTAACAATGGTAACAAGGGTAACCAGGGTAATCAAGGTAATCAACCTAGTGAATCCCAAGGGAGCTAGCCTAACACCAGCAACTAGCAATAGGGAAGCCAACTCGAGCAAAAGAAGGCTATTTGTATGAACGAGCCTTGTGCAAGTTGTGGTGTACATGGCCATTATACACATGAGTGTCATATCTTACCCCAGATGCGCCAAATGTGGGAAGCTCATGCAGCTTCTAGAGGCCAACAATTGCCTCATAATCTTGCACCATCTCAACTGACAATGCTTACAAATCCTTTCCCTCTCACTCTCATCTCAGAGGCTAAATCTTTTAGTGTCATGGGTTGTCCTCAAGCAGTTTGGTACATTAGATCCACAATGAGCTCCTCTGCACCGTGCAATTACCATCACAGCTGAGCCATCCAGATCCACCACCCAAGACCTCCTCCATTTGTGGGTGCCTCTCTTATCTTCCCCTAGGAACTATTCCTCTAGGTCTCAACCATCCAATTGTTGTTCTGCTAGGAAATTACCTTGTAGGCCAGATACCTTTCTTATTTCCCCCTCTCGTAATATTTTATGTCCCTATCATGGCTTCATTGGTCCTTCCCAACATGACTTTAGGGATCGTCTTATGGTACATTGACCCCCCTACAAGCATTCTTCCTAGTCATCTAAGACCTTATACTGCTCTAACCCTGGTTCAACTAGTCCCTATGGCCCCTACCACTACTTTAGTTCCATCACAACCTCAAGAGAAACCCACTCCTATTGCGAAAGCCTCTGGATAGAGGGGAAAAGCTAAGAGGAAAGATCCTAAGGAAAAGGCTACCCAACCTCCTCTTGTCCCTAAGGCCCCAAATTCATCACCTCCATGTGCCTTGTGTAAAGTTGTGGGGCATGCATCCTATAATTGTCCTATTCTTCCTCATCTCAAACCTTTGGTTCATGAAACGTTCCCTAAGTCAAACATCCCTAAATTCCATGTTAACTTACTGGGTCCACACAAGAAACTCAGAACATTATGCAAAAATCACCCTTGTGCCCAGTGTGATCATCATGGTGACTACTCCCATTGTTGCCCTCATCTCAATGATTTTTGTGATTTTCTTAAGGCTCTTCGTGAACACGAGACCACTAATAATAGATCACCTTCTCCTCTTCCTGTGGATTTTTGTACCAATAATAAACAAGAATAGGGGTAATTCAGTCACACCATTGTGATCCCTTCCCCAGATGTCGAGATGACGGACACCATAGGCCATATCCTTTACCTATCATCATCCTTGAGTTCCTTGTAGGCAATCCTTTCTGAGGTTTTTGAGCGAGCTTCTATTCAACCTCTTTTGAAAAAATCCCAAGTCTCAACATACATAGATCCTTCATCTACTATCTAGTCATCTACCATTCCATATGATGCATATGTGAACCTTCTTTCTTAGGTTGATGCACTATGTACTGCGCCGCATGATGTAGTCAATATTCCTCTCATTCGCTCATCTTCCATTTTGATGAGGACATCATGGAAGCTATGTCTACCCCTAATTACCCTTGAACTTAGGCAAGGGGGAATATTTTTCGGAGGATTATAAAGGCCATTTCCTTCCCAGTAATTCCAATGTAATCTACCTGTTAGGGCGTAAATCTACCTCAGGCTAAGAAAGGTAGAATCTAGGATAACATCAAACGACGCTTAACCTAGTAGGTAGCCCTACCAGGTCGGGAGAGGGATATCTCATTGTTAATATTGGTAAAATATATCAAATGAATCTTGAGATGACTGATGCAAAGACTAATTTTAGGTTAGGTATATGCTCAAAGGAGTTTAATTGAATTTGATGATGTTTTGCTAGCTCAAAAGTGAAAGGCAGGTTTGGGTCTGGGGATTAGACTTAGTTTTGTAGAGGTTTCTATGGGGCGAGGTAGGAAAATGCTTTAGTACTTTAAATTGAATGAGATGGGGAGTCTTAGGACTGCTGAGGAGTTAGAGAGGGAGTGAGAGTCTTAGTGATCCTCTTCAAACAATACAAAACATAAATAACCAAACAAACCCTAGGTAGAGCACTGCAATTTCAACGATTTCCACCTTTATCCTTGATTCATTTAGTTCAAATGAGAAATAGAGAAAATGTCATACATCAAAACATGTAAAACTTGAATTACAAAAGAAGACACTATACCAAATCAATTTTCCACAAGAATCTCATAAAAGGTTGCAACCCTGGTCTATTCCTTTGCCAAACTGTAGAGATGAATGTACAATGCTGCTCAAAGCTTTCACAAAATTCCAACCTTGACAAATGACTAAAAAGGTAATATATATGGGAAAAAAAATTCATGTTATGCTTTAGGGGTCGAATTCGTGAGTGTAGGAGCTGTTTCAACAAGATCTAAACTAAGAACTAAAAAGTAGGCAGTGGAACAACTTGCCTCTAAAACCTAGGAAACTGATTCATTCAATTTCAAACTACCTTTTCATGATGTATCTACCTCCCTAAGTGAAAGTTTATCATATTTACATCAAAATCCATAAATTTGCATCATGATTTTGACTATGAGAGAGAGAAAAATCAAACTGAGCTAAAACTAGACAAAAAAATAGAGTTTTTGGGCAAAAAAGTCAATTTTCCATCCTGTGCATCGTGCCTCTATCCTCATGCGCCACACCTTTTTGCAGCTGATTTTGGAGGCCTTCCTATGAACCAAAGTTTCTCCAAGTGATCTTTTTGGTAATTTTTGTCTGTCTACTTTCGAGAACAAGTGGAATTTCTGAATTTGGAGTCCATTTTCCCATCCAAAAGTGAGTTCTCCCAACACTGCTTCCTGTGTGGCGAAAAAGTGGCAAAAAGGGTATTTTTGAGGTGTTTTTGACCCTTTTGGAAGCTCAAAACTTGACAAAATTTCTTGGAAATTTGTGGGCATTCATATTTTTACCTGAGGAATCCCAAAATGCTAAGTTTTTCTCCAAAGGAGGTCGCTAGCAAAAGCATGCGCCAGGTGGCTCGACGCACCAAGAAAAAAAAACCTTTATTTTGCTCCAAAAATTCAAAATTGACAAAAAGTAACCCAAATTTCATGAAATTTGGGCTGAATATCCTACATCAAGTGCTATGTTGTGCTAAGGAAGCCTCAACCAAAATATTGAGCTTGTCTTGCTCTTTCCTCTTCGTCAAAGCTTTCCTCAACTTGGCCTTCAAAATCCTAATTCTCGCATTACAAACTTTGTTTCTCGCCAAATAGTGATAGACCATGCGCCTCAACAAAGTTTTCTCTTTGATTACCTTCTCCAGCATCTTTTCCAAGTTCATATTTACCCTCTCAAGCCAATATTCACGATCAACTTCAATTTCTTGTTCAGGTGGTGTCAACTTGAATTTCCTCCTCTTGTCAGCTTGCCAGTTTTCTCTTATATTTTGGAGCTCCATGATGGTTTGTTGATCCCCTAAATATTTGTTCCTCTGCTCAAGATAGTTGATTATCCACTTGGCTCTTTCCATCTTGAGAGACAAGTCATGAATGTCAGCTTGTTTTTCCTGAATGATCTCCTTGATCTTTGAGCTTTGGGAGCCCAAATCAGTGTCATCATCCTGAATGAGAATGAAATCTCTCTCTTGACCTTCTGAAGGCCCCTCATCATGCAATCATTGCTTACGCTTGTCCTGTATATACTTTTCTATTGAAGGAAATGAGACCCCTTCCACCCCGGGTGGAGATAGTACTTGTTTTGCTGCTACAAACAATCTTCTTGTGCCCTATTGGTAAGTGACAAACATTGGCACACTGTTGGTTTGAGTCTCATGCATCTCTTGATGATGTGAAGGCTCTCCTACCTCATGAAAGACTGGTGATGGTACATGAGAGCCTGCGAAGGCCTCATGTGAAATGAAATCCTGCCATGAAACATTCAGTAAACTAAGCTGATGCAAAACCACAATCTTGATTAATGCAAAGTGATAGATGTTGTTATACTGCTGATGAGGAGTTTTCCTTTGCACCAATGTGATCATTTTTTCGATATTCTTGCATATAAAATAGGGTATGTTCATCGTCCTCACCCTGGTAAAATGCATCAGTAATCAGAAACAGGCGAGAAAATCTGCCTTCACAGCTGAAATATTTAATTATGAGCTTCATCAATGTAGCATATGTGTCCTGAAGATACCTGAAAGGGAAAACTCTACCGACCTTCCTCTGAAAGACAGCCTTGATATAAGGCTCGTAATTTTCTTTGTTCAACAGTTGTCCCTTGTTCCACTGTTCACCCACATTCGGAATGCTTCTTATTTTAGCTATAGACTCTGGTGTCAATGTGAATGTAACACTTGCCAAATTGACCTGACTGTTGTGAAGATGGAGGACAAACAATATGGCCAGCTCATGATGGTATTTGACTCTTTCCACCATCTCACAAAATTGATAGCAGGATTGATGTTTGAAACATGCTATAGCAATTGGGCAAACCAACAACTTAGTAAGTGTAGTGGGCTTCTCCCGAATATCTTTTCCACTCTTGTGAGGTCTCCTTGATGCATGAATTTCTTTGGAGGAGTCACTTACTGTTTCCTCATTTTTGTCATAAGATGAATCTGACTCCAAGTTTTCCATTGTTTAACGTTCCTTAGATGAGTATGAAGAGATTTTATAGAGACAATAGGTATTTGCTACTAAATAACAAGGATTTGATGATAGGGACTGTGAATGAGGGGTTGGGATGCTACTTGTAGGGTTTAACGATAGGGTTTGGGGAATGATATTTAGGGATTAGGGACATTAATTAGGGTTTGGGAGAAGTGAGGTTAGGGATTAGGGTTTTCAGTTTTTTGGATAGGGGAAATATGTAGGTGTAAGTGAAAGAGGGAAGGAGAAAAGAGGTGAATGAAATTTTAGATATAGGGTGGGAATTAGACAGCAAACTATAATTTTGAAAACCCTATGGAACTTTCTCAATACAACTGTGCAAGGAACTAGGGTTTTGTTTTTTACCTATTGAAACAACATAAAAATTGATGAAAACCCTTGCAATGGCAATATGGAGATGTTAACTTACTTGTGGAAAGAGGAATTTGCAAGTTTGGAGCTTGGAGGAGGCAATTTAAATGAGTTCGGTGTTTGGAGGTAGGTGCACCGCGCTCACTAACAAGTGCACTACACCTCACTGGTGCATCATGCCAGTTATAATTTCAATGTAAAACCTGTGATGTATGCGTCGTGCTCGCCAAGTGCACCGCGCCCCAAAATTTTCAGAGTTTGGCTACAAATTCACTCCTCAGGCTTGAAAACACAATTTAGCACTTGTTTCCCATTCACTCTTTGCACACAAATGAGCTCATTGACATGGAAAAGAATTTATATACCCACCAATTTAATTTTTCACTTATAAAAACCCACTTTGTAATGTTTGTCTTTTACTTGTTTTTTTAAAACTTTGTTTCGGCAGTTTGATTTGGTTTTTTGCCTCTGATGGACTAAATGCTTTGACTTTTTGACTCTCTTGCAAGGGCTAGAATGCAAGAGCTTTGAAAAGTGACCAGGGTTGCATCTCGAAATTATTACATATAGGAAAACTAAAATTACGTAAAATTTTATGCGTAAAACACAAAAATATCTGTTTTAAAAATCAATCAATGAGAATGTGATTATTCAATTTTTTGTTGGTGAGACTTTATTTGACCTCCTCATGCACCTGTTGACCATTATTGAGCTTTTACAAGACCTTGAGGAAAAACCCTAGACCTAATGAGACCTAAAACCCTAAAAATGACTTTTTGTAGATGTAAAGACCAAAATTGATTGTAAATTACCTAAAGGTATGAAAATGGCCCAACAAGTAAAGATCATGAGGGAAAATTTATAATATGCCACTACCATCAGATGATCCATGATCCTAATGGAATGCAACTGATCATATGAGACACCTAAAATGCAATGCAACAAGAGCATTTTGATCACTGATGGAGGGATGAAGATACCGACACTAACATTGGCTCCAATGGGGATGGTAGCTCCTTGGAGGTGCCAAGAACTACAGATCTTTGGGAAAGCAAGAATTGCTTCTTCCATTGGGCTACATGGAGCCAATAACTTCAGTAAAAATAAGACCAACATCTTGACTCAAAACTGAACTAACTAAAACAAAAAATGACTCAAGACTTACTTAACTGAAACAAGTACTTACAAATCTTTTTGAATGGCAGCAGACCATCGAGATTCGAGGACTTCAAATCATGATGAAAACTACCTGCCTTCTGATGAAATATGTACAATCATGTGTAGTAGGCCTTCCAATGTAGCCAATCTAGCATATGGATACATACTAAAATTCTGCTCTCACTTTCCCCAACTAGGTAGAACAATGTACATGTAGGCAACTAATAACAACAATTGAAACCAAGGCTTATGCTAACAAACCAAGAAACATTCATCTTCTCTAATGCTTGAAAAAGAATGCCAAATGGATCTTGATAATCATGAAGCGCTATCTTGTCTTGAGATCCAGTAGCAAAAATACAAGTTCTCCCTTTATTCTGATCTGAAAGAACAATTGGTTTCTGATTGATAGTAACTGACTTAAATTCTGGCATACTCTGTCTCTCAGACTCACATTCCTCGATTTCATGGTCTAGGTCATTCTTAAATAGCAAACAATATTCAAGATTATCAAACATGATAGCCTTATCATTTTCATGAAAGAAAATATTATCTGTTCGCTAATATATAAATCTAATTTCAAGACTGTCATCATTTTCAAAAGAGGAAGAAGTTCCACCAACACCTTCTTGACCATGTGCACACTGAAAATTTGTGTTAGCTTAAGCTATAACATGACCTTTCAGGAGTTGATCTATCTCATCTTCAGACAGAGGAGATAAGACTTTTTGTTTCCTTTTTCTCAAGCAAGTATTGTCTTCTTGAAATAACATTTCTAAACATGAAAAACCTGAATGACAGTCCTCAATTCCCTGGTCTTCTTAAATTTGAAAACATTGTTTATCATCTTGATATGACATGGAAATCAAATTATCATTTACCACTGAGTGATTAAAAGAATATTTTTCACTTACTTGAACAAAGATCTCATTTTTTTTTTCATAAAATGACTGGATTACCTCCTCATGAAGGCTTGGGTCAATAAATCTATCTTCAACATCAGAGCTCTCCTTCATGGGATTTAGAACAAGGTACTCTTGATCATCATGATCTAAATCTAGGTCTGAAATAACCGACTTGACTTTATAACCTTCTAAGATTGAAACTTGACTTTCCTACATACTGTCTTCTTCTATGGACAGATCTGAAATAAAACCTTCTCTTTCATCATTTAGCATTGTGCTAAGATCTTGATCCAGCTGCAAATTTTCCTGAGCATCTTGATAAGTATCCTCCTCACACTACTGAAATGGATTTTCATACAGAGCTTCCATGATTTCATCATCCATGAAGTCATCATCTCCATAAACTTTCCCAAGATTTTCAATAAAACTATAAACATGTTCACAATAGTTCTGAACTAAATTTAAGTATGGATAAGATTCTTTATATCTTTCAAAGAACATGGTATGAAAATCCTTTAAATAGTAAACATTAGCAGGTGGCAAACTTTCATACCAAGATCGGGCTTCAACATCCAAAGTGGCGATGAATATCTTCATCAAGTAGTCTTTAGGAAAATCAACCTTCAACTTGTGAATATGTATGTGAAATCTAATTAGATGTAAAGTCGCATCATTCCTATTATCATATTTAAACATAGGAAAATACCTTTGCCAATCAGCCTTAGGAATTTTATTTGGGAAACCTGGAATGTGATCTCGGCTCATGGGAGCATACCATCAAGCAAGCAGATCCATTTTGATAATAATGGATTGACCAAGAAAATATTCAGGCTACTGGTTCTTGAAGAGTGGAGTTGCCATAAAAATTATGAACCTTGGGATTCTTTCATTGGAGTCACCAGGTGAATGATTTTAGCCTTCCGGTGCTTGATCATTGTTCACCATCAACAATCAGATCTAACTTGATACATGTATTGGGGCAATTTGCAAGTCAGATGTTCTGTTTATAAAACTAGATCGGAGATTGACTGAGGCAACATTCATCTACTTATGCACTCGCAAAGAAAGGGCAGTTCAAAGGCTACCTGGCTAACTCCAGGCTCCATCTGTAGTTTATAAATCAACAAAACTAACAAACAAATAATCTTATATTTCCCTAGTGGATTTGCCAATATGTTAGGGCTTAAATCTACCTCAGGTTGAGAAAGGAAGAATCTAGGGTAACATCAAACCATGCTTAACCTCGTAGCTAGGCCTACCAGGTCGGGAGAGGGATCTCTCCTTATCAATCTCAGTAAAATATATCAAATGAAGCTTTATATGGCTGATTCAAAGACTAATTTTAGGCTAGGTATATGCTCAGAGGAGTTTAATTGAATTTGATGATGTTTTGCTAGCTCAAAAGTGAAAGGAAGATTTGGGTCCGGGGATTGGACTCAGTTTTGCAGAGGTCTCTGTGGGGTGAGGTAGGAAAAAGATTTAGTACTTTAAATTGAATGAGATGGAGAGTCTTAGGAATGGTGAGGAGTTGGAGAGGGCATGAGAGTCTCAGGGATCCTCTTCAAATAGTAGAAAACATAAATAACCAAACAAACCTAGGTAGAGCACTACAATTTCAATGATTTCTACCTTTATCCTTGACTCATTTAGTTCAACTGAAAAATAGAGAAAATGGCATACATAAACACATGTAAAACTTGAATTATAGAAGAATACACTATACCAAATCAAATTTCCACAAGAATCCCACAAAAGGCTACAAACCCTAGTATATTCCTTTGCCAAATTGCAGAGATGGATGTACAATGCTCCTCAAAGCTTTCAAAAAAGTCCAAGCTTGAAAAATGACTAAAGAAGTACTAGATATAGGCAACAAACAAATTCATGCTAGGCTTTAGGGGTCGAATTCATGAGTTTAGGAGCTGTTTCAACAAGATCTAAACTAAGAACTAAAAAGTAGGTAGTGGAAAAGCTTGCCTCTAAAACCTAGGAAACTGATTCATTTAGTTTCAAACTACCTTTTCATGATGTATCTACCTCCCTGACTAAAATTTTACCATATTTACATCAAAATCCATCAAGTTACATCATGATTTTGACTATGATAGAGAGAAAAGTCAAACTGAGAAAAAACTAGGCGAAAAAACAGAGTTTTTTGGGCAAAAAAGTCAATTTTCCATCCTATAAGCCATGCCTCTGTCCCTGTGTACTGTGTCATTTTGCAGCTAATTTTGAAGCCCTTCCTGTGATTTTCTTTTTATTCAATTGGGCTTGTTGAAAGCTCCTTCCTTCTACTTTCCAGAACAAGTTGAATTTCTATATTTGGAGTCAATTTTCCCATCCAAAAGTGAGTTCTCCCAACATTGCTTCCTGTGTGGCCAAAAAGGGGCAGAAAGGGCATTTGTGAGGTGTTTTTGACCCTTTTGGAAGCTCAAAACTTGACAAAATTTCTTGGCCATTTGTGGGCATTAATATTCTTTCCCAAGGAATCCAAAAATGCTGAGTTTTTCTCCAAAGGAGGTCCCAGGCAAAAGCACACGCCAGGTGGTGCGGCACACCAGGCAGAAAAACTTGCGTTTGCTCCAAAAATTCAAAAGTGACAAAAGGTAACCCAAATTTCTTAAAATTTGGGCTAAGGAAGCCTCGGCCAAAATCTTGAGCTTATCTTGCTCTTTCCTCTTGCTGAAATCTTTCCTCAACTTGGCCTTCAAAATCCTAATTCTCACTTTGCAAACTTTGTTTCTCGCCAAATAGTGATATGTAATGTGCCTCAACACCTTTTCCTCTTTGTTGGCCTTCTCCAACATCTTTTCCAAGTGCATCTTTACCCTCTCAAGGAAATATTCACGATCACCTTCAATTTCTTGTTCAAGTGGTGTCAACTTGACTTTCCTCCTCTTGGCAGCTTGTCGATTTTCTCTTTTGTTTTGGAGCTCCATGATGGTTTGCTAATCCTCTAACTGTTTGTTCCTCTACCCATGATAGTTGATTATCCACATGGCTCTTTCCAAGTTAAGAGACAAGTCATGAATGTAAGCTTGTTGTTCCTGAATGATCTCCTTGAGCTTTGAGCTTTGGGAGCCCAAATCAGTGTCATCATACTAAATGAGAATGAAATATCTCTCTTAACCTTCTGAAGACCCCTCATCATGCAATGGTTGCTTACCCTTGTCTGACACCTGCTTTTATGTTGAAGGAAACGAGACCCCTTCCACCTCGAGTGGAGATAATACTCCTTTTGATGTTGCAAATAATCTCCTTATGCCCCTTTTGTAAGTGACAAACACTGGCACACTGGTGGTTTGAGTCTCATGCATCTCTTGCTAATGTGAAGGCTCTCCTACCTCATGAAAAATTGGTGGGGGTACTTGAGAGCCTACGAAGACCTCATGTGAAATGAAATACTCCCATGAAACATTCAGTAAACTAAGCTGATGCAAAACCACAATCTTGATTAATGAAAAGTGATAGATGATGTTATACTACTGATGAGGAGGTTTCCTTTGCACCAATGTGGTCATTTTCTCGATATTCTGGCATATGAAATAGGAGATGGTCATCATCCTCACCTTAGTAAAATTCATCAATAATCGGATGTGGTAGGCATACAGGCAAGAAAATCTGCCTTCACAGCTGAAATATTTAATTATGATCTTCACCAATGGAGCATATGTGTCCTTAAGATACCTGAAAGGGAAAAATCTACTAATTTCCCTCTGAAAGCCAGCCTTGATATAAGCCTCATAATGTTCTGTGTCCACTAGTTTTCCCTTGTTCCACTGTTCACCTACATCCAGAATGCCTAAGTCTTTAGCTATAGATTCCAGTTTCAAAGTGAATGTAACACCTACCAAATTGACCTGACCGTTGTGAAGATGGAGGACAAACAATCTAGTCAGCTCATGATGGTATTTGACTCTTTCCACCATCTCACAAAATTGATAACAGGATTGATGTTTGAAGCATGCTACAACAATTGGGAAAGCCAACAACTCAGTATGTGTAGTGAGCTCCTCCTCGATATGTTTTCCACTCTTGTCAGGTCTCCTTGATGCATGAATTTCTTTGGAGGAGTCACATAGTGTTTCCTCATTTATGTCATAAGATGAATCTAACTCCAAGTTTGCCATTGTTTGATGTTTCTTAGATGAGTATGAAGAAATTTTATAGAGATAATAGGTAGTTGCTACTAAATAACAAGGATTTGATGATAGGGACTGTGAATGAGGGGTTGGGATGCTGCTTGTAGGGTTTTTGGGAATGACATGGTTTGGGGAATGATATTTAGGGATTAGGGATGTTAATTAGGGTTTGGGAGAAGTGAGGTTAGGGATTAGGGCTTTCAGTTTTGGGGATATGGGAAATATGTAGGTGTAAGTGAAAGAGGGAAGGGGAAAAGAGGTGAATGAAATTCTAGTGATAGGATGGGAATTAGATAGAAAACTATAATTTTGCAAACCCTAGGGAACTTTCTTAATACAACTGTAAAAGGAACTATGCTTTTGTTTTTTACCTATTGAAACACCATAGAAACTGATGAAAACCCTTGCAATGGAAATATGTAGATGTTAACTTACTTGTAGAATGAGGAATCTACAAGTTTGGAGCTTGGAGGAGGCAATTTGAATGAGTTCGGGCTTTGGAGGCAAGTGCGTCGCACCCACTAACAGGTGCACGTGCCTCACTGGTGTGTCATTCCAATTATAATTTCGATGTAAAACCTATGTTGTATGTGCCGCACTGGTGAGGTGCGCCACACCTTGACCCAGGTGCACCACGCCTCAAAAGTTTCAGAGTTTGGCTGCAAATTTGCTCTGTATTCTCAAAAAAATAATTTAGCACTTGTTTTTCATTCACTCTTTGGACAAAAATGAGCTCATTGTCATAGAAAAGACTTTATATACCCACCAATTTAATTTTTCACTTCTAAAAACCCACTTTGTAATGTTTGTCTTTCACTTGCTTTTTTAAAACTCTGTTTTGGCAGTTTGATTTTCTTTTTTGCCTCTAATGGACTAAATGCTTTAACTTTTTGACTCTTTTGTTGGGGCTAGAATGAAAGAGCTTGGAAAACTGACCAGGGCTGCATCTCGGAATTATTACATATAGGAAAAATGATATTACATAAAATTTTATACATAAAACATAAGAAAACTCAGTTTTTCCTCAAAACATGGTTTTGAGGAAAAATCAATCACTAAGCATGTGTTTATTCAAATTTTTGTTGTTGAGACTTTATTTGACCTCCTCATGTGTCTGCTAACCATTATTGAGCTTTTACAAGATATTGAGGAAAACCCCTAGACCTAATGAGACCTAAAACCCTAAAAATGACTTTTGCAGATGTAAAGACAAAAAATGACTATGAATGACCTAAAGGTATGAAAATGGGCCAGCAAGTAAAGATCATGAGGGAAAATTTATAATATGTCACCACCATCAGATGATCCATGATCTTAATGGAATGCAACGAATCAGATGAGACACCTAAAATGCAATGCAACAAGAGAATTTTGATCATTGATGGAGGGATGAAGATACTAACACTAACACTTCCTAAATAAAATTTTCTCATAGCTTATCTCTTTGATTTGCATGTCTTTATTTCTGTCATGAAGTTAGGTAGGATGCATTGTCTCATCTGTCGTCTTTTTTATCTTTCAGATCAATCCATCATCCACACCATATATTGGTCATGTTGATGGTGCAAGTCGCTTCTCTAGGAATATAGCCTCGATAGCCTGGGCCATTTTTACCCCCTTACATACATTAGTCCTTTCAAATGACATGTGCATTGGATCTACCACCAATAAACAAGCCGAATATGATGTAGTGATACATTCATTAGTAGATTCCATTTCTCATCGCATCCTTCATCTTCATGTTCATTTATATTCCTTGCTACTTGTCATGCAATTGAATGGTGTGTATCATGTGCATAACCAAGTCATATTTAGAAAATATCTGTGTTAAGCTCTTGGTACGTGAATTTGAAACGATTACTTTTAGTCAATGTCCTAGAGCCATAAATAACTATGTAGATACCATTGCAAATGACATTCTACATTGGCATTTATCACATGTATACCACATAAGACAACCATAAACAAAACACATGGCGAACCATCATCGTCATATAAAAATGCATAATCATATTATGTATCATATAAGTGTTGAGAGCCCATAGATTTAAATACATCCGACATGCCCATAACATGTTACAAAAATCAAAATCAAAGGGACCCACATGTCCCCATATCTAGTCACTTTCTAAAGGATCACACACCAAAGACTCTTCCCCACCTGCACGTAGATCACGTACTGCATGACCAGCCATCGCCATGCACCGCATGATACCTCTGATCCGGATTTAAACAGGAACGTAACAAATTACAGAGATAACCATAAACAAAGATATGCATCGGAAATAATACTTCATTTCATTAATGGAAAATACTGAAATATGCTTACAACTAGAAATGGAAATAAACCATCTTGGGCGATGGTAGCTTATCTCTGAGAAGAGATGTGGTGGCTACATGCCTCTGAACTCTGTTACAATGAGGCTCGAAGTCCTATTTATTGTTGAGAAACAATGGAAAACCCTTAACATTCCAAAAGCTAACCCTAGAAGATGAAACGTCAAATTGTGGGCTCCATTTGGGTAAATTGGTACATCAATTTCCCGGGGTCGTAACTTTGACATACGATCTCTATTTGTTGCGTTTGATAGCTCGTTAGAAATATCTATCTGAGAACTACCACTTTGGGAAGAAATATAGGTCCATGGACCCATGTCGCCCCAGATTTCCCAAAAACCTTCGTTTAGGGCCTCAAAACGGCTGCGGAAGTTCAGGACTCGAAAAACTGCTAAAAATAGTAAACTGTGCTACAATTTAGGAAATTAAAAAATCTAAAAGAGACAATTGTGGGGGTCCAAATGGGATAGGTGGGTGGCCACCAACATCCACCTGGATCATTCCTCCCCCCTTAGGAAGCAATGGTCCCCATTTCATTGAGTTCATTCCTGAGATGAGGAAGCTTTTGCTGATCTGGGTCTCTGGTGAGCTGTTTTGCAATCTCTGATGTGTCCAGAAATGGTGGGAAGCATGGTCAACGATGGTCCACATTGAACACTCAGTGCAAATGAAGGAACGGAGGAATGATGTGCTCCAAAGCATTATTCCCCATAGCCTTGGTACTGTTGTAAGGACCATGTCGGAGTGGTCTGAGCTTCTGATGGGTTCTGGTAAGGCATTCTCTCTGCAGATGTAACCAAACATTGTCACCCACCTGAAACTTGTGTGGTACCCCTGTGGGTGAGGAGAAGTTGTTCCTGTGTTCTGTCATGACCCTATCCCTTTGCTGTTGCTGCTGCGTGGAGGAACCCTTCACGGAGGTCATGGTTGTGGTAATGATCTTCCCCTTACTTTGGGAGTGAACCAGACAGATGAATTTCCTAGTCTGTGATATGAGCTTGCTGCCTTTCTTGGTAGTGATCAAAGAGGTGGCAATATGTGGGGCTACCTCCAGTATCCTGTATAATGAATTATCCAAAGAAATAATGACAGCACGAGGCCTTGACTCATACACAGCATGTTGCCTCCACAAGTATGGCTAGCCTAACAATACATCACAAACATCCAGAGGTGTAACATCACACAATACCTTGTCTACGAAGGGCTTGATACTGTAGGGAAGGTGGCATTTCTGGTGAAATTTGAGACCTCGTCCTTGGTGAAGCCACCCGATACTGTATGGTTGCGGGTGTGGTGTAGTTGGTAGGCCCAAATACTTCACGACCTCTACTAAAATGAGGTTCTTTTGGCTACCACTGTCGACAATGAATTGTAGCGGCGAACCCTTCACCCACATCTGTGAGTGGAAAAGACACTCCCCTTCCTTTGGATTTTTGGGCTCCGTTTTCTCGATCTTGGCGCTGGCAACAGTGGCACTGGGATCCTCATCAATGATCTGCTTCCCTTTGCCATTCCCCTTGTTGGGTTCTGGCTCAAGGTTGGAACATGCATCTGATTTGAAAGCCTTCAATTCAGCCACCAGTGACTGCTTGGTCCGACACTCACTTGTGTTATGAGTGGGACTGTTATGGAACTCACACCACTTCCCTGTGTCCTTCTTCGGCTTCGTGGTGTTGTTATTTTCTTGCAGCTTCGATGGGTTGTCTTGGGTCACCTCACCTTGGCTTTGTCCTTTGGGCTTCGGATTTGCAAATCCAAAGTCTCGCTTCTTCTTTTTGAACTTTTGCTTGATTTTGAAAGCGTATTGGTACACCGTGCCGAGCGAGGAGATGTTCAGGAATTGTATTTGTTCCTAGATGTACTTGTACAGGAAGCCACGGTATTTGAGTATCAAATGCTGCTCCGCATCCTTGATACCCAACTTTGTGCGAAGGGTATGGAAAAGATTGGTGAACTCTGGCACATCTTAATCCCTTCCGTGCTGCAGCATGGTCCATTTTATGTATTCATCTTCATAGCTTCCGATAGGGTAGTACTACTCCTTGACGACATACTGAAAATAGTGAGCCGGTATTTTCATCCTTTTGCTCGTAGTAGGTTTCCCACCAGTCCTTGACGTGGGGGGCTGGTTTGAGAATAGCGAAAACAATCTTATACCGACTCAAAAATTCATGAACAAAAAAATAACCCTCTAAAGGGCGTGGCGTTTCCAGAGTAGTTGCTGGAATCCAATGCGTCTCTTCTGGGTAGCCGCTGAAGGATTTGGGAAAAATTGTCCATCATTGCATTCCGTTGTCGCTCGAGGGATTCTTTGAGAAATATTTTGATAGGATCTCCTGCCCCCTCATCTTTCTTCTCATTGGCCATAGGAGGCCGTCAGGATTTGCGAGGTTGATCTCATAAAGGTTCGACCAGTTGAGGTCCTATCTCTTTATATCCCGACCTCGTTGGGGACATGCAAAGAAAAACAGAGAAAAGGCAGACCACTCTGATACCACTGATCCAGATTTAAACAGGAACGCAACAAATTACAGGGATAACCATAAACACAGATATGCAGCAGAAATAATACTTCATTTCATTAATGGAAAATACTGAAATATGCTTACAACCAGAAATGGAAATAAACTAGCTGGGGCGATGGTAGCTTATCTCTAAGAAGAGATGTGGTGGCTACATGCATCTGAACTGTGTTACAATGAGGATCGAAGGCCTATTTATTGTTTAGAAACAATGGAAAACCCTTAACATTCCAAAAGCTAACCCTAGAAGATGAAACGCCAAATTGTGGGCCCCGTTTGGGTAAATTGGTACATCAATTTGCCGGGGTCATAACTTTGACATACGAACTCTCTTTGATGCGTTCGATAGCTTGTTAGAAAGATCTATCCGAGAACTAACACTTTGGGAGGAAACATTGATCCATGGACCCATGTTGCCCTAGATTTCCCAAAAGACATCGTTTAGGGCCTTAAAACGGCTCCGAAAGTTCACGACCCGAAAAAGCTGCTAAAAATAGTAAACTGTGCTACAATTTAGGAAACTAAAAAAGCTGAGAGAGAGAGTTGTGGGGGTCCAAATGGGATAGGTGGGTGGCCAACGACATCCACTTGGATCAACCTCGCCACTCTAAGGGAAGGCCGTTACACTCATATATGTATCGATCATCTATCTCGTGCCATCCGCACTCAAAAACTCTGGTCAAGAGTGCCGCACATCAACGGTGTAGATAAACAAGTAGCACACTATCCTCTGGACCCTGACAAGATAACGATGTTCCCTAATCTATAGCCACAGTCACTGTGGCTTGTCCTACATTTCTTACCAGTTTTACTGGTGCTATGTCTGCATACCACATATTTTACACTTAGTACCATATACATGTGATAGAAATATGAAATGCACCATAAAAATAACAACTTAACAATTACTGTTTGGTCCCCATGCTTACCTAAGTGAAAATGGCAAGTCAGGATCTCCCTGATAATTCATCTCGCTATAAGGATAATCATCAATCTAGAGGGGCATCTAAGGCCAATGTGCAAAAAACATGGGTTGGAACACCCATCTGACTCCCTGTCCTCCTCTCCACAATAGCTGCCCCCAGCGGGGGATCCTGGGCTCCTGTGGATCCCTATAACGGATCTATACATGAGGAAGGATGGTGGGTATCTTCTCAAAGAAGAATGCGCACATTACTCTACCAAAAGCATATTCATGGCTCACTTGCATAGAGTTAACTATCGTTTCACTAATGACAACATAATCTCGGCCCACCCATAGTAGGACCTAGCCAAAACACTCTCAACCACCATCATCTACCAACCAGTGATGTGGTGGAATGCATGGTTGCCCCCGTAGCACAGCTATGGAATCAACGTGTGTCTCTAGCCGATCCAAATCACCAATGAGGATAGTTGTGCCCTTTACATGCACATCTTATGGACAATGGCACTCCACAAGCTCTATAATGTTCCTCACACAATGAAACGCTAGATGGGTATTTGTGACCACTCTGAGGGGAGGGATTCTGGTGAAAAAATAAATATCCTATAATGTGAGCTCAATATTGTGCTCCTGCATGACAAATACCTCATGGGCAGGATCCCAATAGCTCACAATTCTCAATAGCAAGGGCTCACCAACCCTCATCAATGGGTTCTCTACCAAATTGAGAACCCCATAGCGAGCCAACGCCCCTTGAACTCCCTGATCCATCTGAATCTGAGATTAGAGGGTATCCAAGTCTCACTCACACCAATTGATTTTTAGCTCTGCCATACTTGCAAAACACCACATGTCTTTTCAGTTGAGAGAAGAAAACACTGGTCTACAGTAATTAACCTACAACCCCCACCACGCAAGCAAACGACCCCTCTTTTCAGCCCCAAATTGTAGTTTTATGCCTAGAAAGTGTGAGCTCATAGGTTTTCACTTATTTCCTGTGATCCAAATTGCACTTCTAGGCACAAAAGGTGTGATTACACCTTGAACAGGAGCAAGGGTATCCTAGGGAGCTACCAGTAGCCAAAATCACGAAATAAATGACTAAAATTAAAGAGATGAGTAAGGGTACCTACCTGAAAGTCGCAGATCCTGATTCTGATGGCTGCTTTGTCTGTTATGATCTCCACAAGATTTAGGGCCTCTTCCTCCTCTCCAAATTTACCACAACTCACTTAAAGAGTGAATTCCAATTGGAGGGAAAATGTCCTTTCATAGAAAAATCCACAATTTTTTTGTTGCCCGCTTTGACCAAATGGTAGCTCAAGTTGAAAAACCATCAACATCATTGGAAATCTCTCATCGAGTACTATAATGAGTCTTTCTCAGTTTTGGATGATTTGAAACTTCACTAGGAAGCCATTTTTCCAAGAAGGGTCACTTTGTCGCCTCTCAAAAATGGATTTCTTCATATGCGATGCTTGTAATTTGGGGACCACCTTCCCTTGGAGATTGTCATCTCACGTGTCAATTTTCATCATGTGTAACCATCATTTACTCATTTTTTCATGGTCCCCACCGGGCCTATTCTGTGTGGCAGTGTCATCTAGTCACCCTTGTTCAGAGCATCCATGATGAGTCACCCTTGCATCCATGGAGTTTGTTTCGTATCCCATTATAGCATATCACAATATTCCATCCATATTTTGATATCGTTCATCCCGTCTTGCTCATTTTGGCCTCAATTCATACTGCCTGCATCCCATCCAAAATTGAGTCAGTCGCTGCGAGGTCAACCATGCACTTTATGCTCTAACAAGGGAAGTCGTCTATTTGTCCCTCAATCCCTCATTTTCCATTATACCTGGTGTCAATCCATTAGTCACATTACTATTTTCCTTCATACCTTAGTTGAGGATCCCCATTTCCTCACCTACAGTGCACCCTATTCTATCAACATTAGCTCATTTATTCCATAACAACGACCTAGAGGGCGCTGTATCTTGGTTCCATCTTCCATTCTTGTTCGGTGCTTTGGATCGAGTAGAGGGACTCATTATTTCCCTTTGACTTGGTTGTTTCATGTTCGTGATCCATACATTTGATGGTCCAGTGATGGAGCAGATTGTACTAGTGGTTCCTAGGAGTGCGTGAGATGTTTGAGGCTTCATGAGGGGTGGCCCTTCAGGTAGCCCCCCACATGCTCAGATGCATTCCTATTATGCTACAGCCTTCGATGTAGTTTTTCAAATATAATGGGTTCGGTTCCTACCAATCACAGTGTTCATAGCATGCACATGTCCTTCAGATGAACCATTTAGTTTTGCAGACCCCTTCCTTGTTCAACAGGGCTTCTTCAGTTGTTCTACCCTCCCTCCAACCCATTGTATGAGGGAAGGGCCATTATCTCTCATATAATCAGTTCATATTATATTCAATCTTGGCTCATATTTTTTCAGGTGTGTTATATGTAGGGACATTTTGTAATATTTTCTGACTCAGTTATGCCAACATGTCATGTACCATTCAGCATGTACTTCATTACTCAGTTTCATGTTTCTTAGCATACCATTATTTTTGTGCTAAGTTATCTCGGTGGATATATGCATGCCTCCCCCGCCTCATTGAGGTCTAGTACCACAACATAAAAGGTGACTTGCATTGGTCTTTCCCACTCTATCCCTATCCTCCTGCTTCAGTTGTATTGGTCTCTCTCTCTCTCTCTCTCTCTCTCTCTCCACTTTGTTGTGTAGTGATTGTGTCTTTACAATGCAATTCAATCATATGTTTTCCTCCTAACACTCGTACATTGGGGGGAAATCTGTTATCACCAAAATATTGGTCATCTAGCCTAAGTTACTAGATGCATCGAACTACCCCATGGAAAGCAAATTTTACAATAGTAAAATTTCTTTCACTGTGAAAATTTACTAAATAAACCACCTTTGTTAAGTAATTTATAATTATACTCATGCAAAATAATTAAATAAGTCACTATTTATTTGATTTTTTTCTAGGAATAGTTAATTAAACCATTGTTCAATTATTATTCCTTCTCATATTTGACCCAATTATGCAAAATCAATAGATAAATTATTAATTATCTTATTTTTCTCTAGGAATAGTTAATTATTGTTCCTTGTCAAATTTGAAAAATCCCTTGGGAATAATTAAATAAATAATTATTTATTTATTATTCCTTAAGCAATTTGTTGAGATGATAAATAAATCATTTATTTATTTATTATTTCTAAACAAAAGTTTAAATATTGTTTCCCTCCTAACCAAATATAATAAGATATTCCAAGTGGTTATTCCAAGAATGGGGTTAATAATATTATATTATTGCTCATTATTTGAGGATAACTCAATATTTTGTTATAAATATAAGGGTTTTCCATTCATTATTCACTTTTGACTATCTTCATTGTTGCACTCACTACTGTAACTCTGATTATTTTGATTGATGCACTCCATTTCTCTGCCCTTTGAGTTCCCATTGAGCTCAAACATTTTATTTGCTAGGTTTCACATTATAGAGGAGAGAGACTGTAAAGAAGATGAAGATGTTTGAGGATAGGAAAGAACCCATCCAATAGAAGGGGACATGTAACATTTATTTGTTCCCTTCACAGGTGTTATAATAAAATCTATTCTTTGTATATAAAGTTTCCATTGGATTATTTGAGTTATTACTATTTCTTTTTGTTTCTTAACTATGATTGTGGCATAGATTAGGACCTTCGTAATTTTGTTTCTATCATTTGTTGTAGATATACAATTTTTAGCTGCCATTTATATTATTGATATTGTTTATCATCCACAGTTTTAAGTGGGTTCTTTTTGTACATCTTTGAGAAGAAAACACTACAAGAGAAAGAACTCTGGAAAATGCATGGAGAAAGGACCCTTGAAACCCTCAGTCTTTGGAAAATAAATGTGGCCTCCAAGTGATCAATCTCCAAATTTGGCTATAGGTTCAACCTCAATCCTAGGATGAGCTTGATTAAACAATTTATATTCTTCCTTCGGATCAAGTTTAGAAACTCGACCTTCCAACCTTTGCAATTTGACCTCTTTTACCTCCAATGAAATTAATCCACAATTATTTCAAGGAGGCACTTTAGATCTATGAGCAAGTTAAAAATGACATTGAAAGACATGGTCTCCTCCTTAGATTTAAATGATTTACCCTCTTTCCAATATAGATTACAAACATATATTCATACCATTGATCCCGAAATGAAACAAATATAATATGATATGATATTTGTGCTCATAATTTAGCCTTTGAACCCTTGTTGTTTGACCCACTAGAAGGAGATGAACTCTTCCGTTGGATTTCTATAGACCTGTAATCAAATTATAGTCAAGACGGTAGCACTTCCTACAACAAATATCACAACCTTTTAATACAATTGAAAAGAGACCCTCAAATCTGATAGTGGTTCAATCATGACCCCATAAACTTGAATGGATAAATATGGTAAAGCAGACCCATGTCCAATATGAAAATTTCGCAAAGTAATGTTTTCTCTTTTCTTTGCAATAAAATAATAACTCTCAAAATAATGCAGAAAATTCTCCTTCCAACCAACCAAAAAATAGAACCAACTAGGATGATATGAAATACCATCGAAGATGGAAATGTTGGCTACAACGAGCATAAATTCCACCAAAGTTCCATGCATGAAACCTCCAAATAACCCTGCAAATAATTTAAAATTTTCCAATAAAACCGTTAGGTTGGCGTGATGCAGAGCTCTGATACCACTGTAATTTCCAAATCATCAAAATTTTAATCAATTCTGGTACATTGTAGGTGTTCTAATAAAATTCTTGCAGTAAAAACACCGAACACAATAAAGATCTAAGAATGCAGCCTATTATTTATGTAAATAAATGTAAACAAAATTACATGCCCACAGAAGCACTAGTAAAGCTCGTGCCTTGGCATGTATGGCTTCCCATCAACAGATAAATTAAAGATGTTGAAGCACAATCTTCAATCCTGGATGGATCCACTAGAGAAATTACTCCCATGGGGTTTTCGTCCTTGGGATCAACTAGAACTTGCCTTGAGAAGCTCTCAACAAAAGAAAAATAGATAAATAACTCTTGATGATTACATTATTAGGCTTCTATCCCCTTTTATATGCTTCATTGAATCTCTGGAGAATTTATTTGATTGTTTTCACTCGAAAAACAAAGGAAAATACCATGGGTCAATGCCATGGGCAACTACCACAGTAAATACCATGGGTAGATTCCATCCACTTTAACTATATCCAGAAAAAAAAAAAAAAAATATTACAAATTGATCGCTTCTTATTTAGTCTAAGAAGTTTATGTTTAGGACTTCCCCAAGATCCATAAAAGCAGAAACTTAATAGCAATTACTCATCGACACCACAAAGTATGTTATGTTTATTGAGAATATTGAGCACATGGAAAGATGCTTGTTAAAGTGGATGTTAGAGAAATCCCTAATGCATAGGTCTAACAATAACAAGAATTGTGTTACCTTTTCCGTAATTTTCTTAAGAATCCTAACTATGTCTTAAAAATATTGCTCAGGGCATTAAATTTAAATGATATTACTTATTGATTTTGGGATTGGGATGAGAGAGAGATAGGAGATATTGTTTGTTCTAAAAATAAACCTCCTTTCACTTATATCTTTTCCATCCATAATGTCTCTTTTTCATAAATTAAATGGACAACCTTCTTTCCTTATTTATTCATGAGAAACCATCCTTCCAAGAGGCATTAAGGCCATTTCTAGACAAGTAAGGCCACCTACTAAGCCATAGATTCGAAATCCAATGACTCTTCTACGAGCTCACAAAGATTTCGTACCTATTACTCTTCTCTAAATTCTCCAACAAATCAATGTACAAATGAATTGGAATTGGGGGCAAGAAGCCCTTTTATAGGAAAAACTCTTGTTTTTTTTTGCCATGAGGAGTAAATGGTAGCTCAGTTTGACAAACCATCAACATTGTTGGAATTCCCTCATCGATCTCTACAATGGGTCTCGATGTTTCTCATAATTTGAAACTTCGCCACAAAGCCATTTTTTCCATGAGGTCTCACTTTGGCACATTAAATCAAATCTCTTAATATGATTCACATGTACTCTCGTACCACTTTCAATTTCAACTTTTAGAATTATGGATCAAGTTCTATCATGAGTAATCACTATTTACTCATTCTATTATGGCGCACTGCAGGCCTTTCCCATGTGGAAGCATCATATAGTCACCTTTCTTCAAAGCATTAGAGATGAGTCACCCCTACATTTATGGAGTCTATTCAAATTCCCATTGAGTCCTGTTACAATATATTATGCATCTATGTGTAAAATTCATCCCATTTTTCTTATATTTGACCTCCATCTATCCTCATGTGCCTTTCAAAATCCTCTGTGTGAGTAATTTACCATCCCTTATGGAATTGTGTTAGTCACTACGAGGTCAACCTTGCATGTTATGCTCTGAAAAGGTAAATCATAACTCCACGAGTCCCCATATCTTCCAATTATCATCCGCATTGTTAGTCGTTATTAGCCATAATACTATGATCCTTGTGCATTTGTTGAGGATTCATAATTGCCTAAACTCTGGTGGGCCTGCTTTTGTTAACATCAACACATTTATTCCAGGAGAGTAGTCTAGAGGATGGTGTACCTTGGTTTCATATTTCATTCTTTCTTAGTGCCTCTAGTCAAGTGAAGTGAATCATTATTTCCGTTTTACTTGGTTTTTTCTTGCATGCTCAAATTCAACTCATTATCACATGATCAAGGAACATACACTTGGTGGTTTAGTGATCTAGTAGATTTTCCTAGATTTTCTGAGGTGTGCGTGAGATGTTCTAGACCTCATGAGGGGATGTCCCTTCAGGTAGCCCCTCACATACCTAGATGTCAGAAAATTATGATCTAGCCTCAGAAGAAGTTATTTCTATTTGAATGGCTTTGTTTCTACTGATTGCATAACTCACAACATGAACATCTATATTGAGATATTTAAATACCTCTATGATTCATCAGGGTTTTTTTGGTTGTGAGCTTGCCCACCAACCCCCC